>JAAAKO020010033.1:0-18067 GCA_010015015.2 Bolitophila cinerea | reverse complement strand
GTGTTTCTGTCGGAGCGGGAGCGGAGTAGAAGCGAATTCTAATGAAGCGGAGTAGGAGCGGTAACAATTATTGCTCCGCTCCGATAAAAATTGTTTTAAATTTGCCGCCTTCAAAAAATTGTAATATTGGCGCTCTTGAAATGTGTTTTAGAAAACATTATATTAATAAGATTAAATATTATTTTTTCTAAATAAATATGTAATTTCAATTTGTAAAGTTTTTTTTTAGATTGTAATTATAATATTTTTTTTAAATTTTCTATAGTGTTAATTATTTTTTTATCCGGAGCGGAACGAAAAATTTTAGTCGGAGCGGAGCGTTTTTATTTGTAGAGGAGCGGAGCGGAGTTGGAGCGGTATTTTATACCGCTCGGATTCCCTGATATAAAATAAGCTTGTCTATATGTTGTAATTATTTCAAAATTATGTAGGCCAAATATTTTCTATAAAAACTATATTTCGTTTTTGCGTCAACAATCGGTTTTTTTCTAATAACAGCATTACGTGATTTGACATAAAACGAACAAAGGTTTTTACGATTTAGATTACAAAAGGCGCTGCTCACAATTAAATCAGATCTCCAAAAATATTAAGCTAAATGATCGTGAACGAATAATTAGTACAGATTAGCTTAAACGTTTGTTGAATATTCCGTTAAATATATATAGTTTGGAAATCAACAACAAAGAATAATAAATAATATCAAACATAAATAAATAAAACTAAAAACAATATCAAACGTCAAAATTCTGTAATTCTGTGTAATTGCTAGAAAATGTGTAATGTCAAATTGTTACGTTATTTTTTAGTATGAAATCTTTTGTTTAATCTTTTTCTCTACAAAAACAAGCAAAAGCATAAACTTTTTAAAAAAACACACAAAAATACAAAATACAAGATAGAAATTTCCGAGAAAAAAATGTCTTATACACAATATACATATAAAATTCTACTGAACATAATATATTGTATAAACTCATTTTTGCATTTATTTATTATTTGTCTCGTATAAATCGTTTTTATTTTAAATAAATGAAACTTGTAATTAAATAAAATAAAATTTACACTTAGCTGTGTTCCAAATTACAATTCTTTAGGATCAGCTAGAAGAAGCCTAAAAATACAAATTAAAAATATTGATATAAAATAAAATATACTGTACCTTTTTTATTTATTTTAAATTATTATTAAAAATATTTTAAATAAATTATTTTTTTGAGAAAATAGCTTTTCAAAAATATACACATATTTTTTGAAATGTTTGGGACTAGGTTTATGACCAAATTACCATGATATGTTTTTTTTTTAAATATTTATCATAAGAAACAATATTTTAAATTTACCATCTGAAATAAAGAGATGCTCAAAATCAAAGCCAAAAAAAAATCATACGTAATTAAACAACTTTTTTATTGCATATACCGCCATGGACAATAACCCCTATCGTTCATTTATAACATATGCGCTTGCTTGAACCATCATCACCTCATCAGAAAAAAAACTCGCTTTTACCCAAAGAAGACAAAAACTACAATTTTTCATTTCCACACTTTTTACTTTAACCTAACTGTCACGCAAATTTAAACATCCGCGCGCAACATATTTCAGAAGCTTATTATTATCTCTCTGATCCAATCAAAAAATAAGCTCCGCCGCAAAAGCACCTCCAAAACTTTCGCTGCACAAGAAAACGCCAACCAATTTTCACCGAACAAGAACATACATTTTAAAATAGTTTTTTTTTTATTTTATTTTAGTTTAACGATAAAAAACAAGCCCAGTATAAATGTGTATATGCAAGATGTAACGAACTTTACTGTGTGGCTGACTTCATTTCTTTGGCAGACGAATATGGAGCGCCTCGCGAAAGCGCTTTGAAACAGCGGCGAATTTGGCGGAGAGGTTAATATGCAGACAGAAGAGACCGCGAGCACGCGCGCATTTAAAGTTTACGAATGCGAAAGACAAACTTTTCGGCGAACAAAATTCTCTGGCTGATGTTTACGACTCAGGCGGGAATACACTTCTTATTTCTTGCTTACAACAGTATAATTTCAATGTTTTAGGGATGAAGGGATATTTTTTTATTTGTTTGTAAATGTAAATGTGTACACATAAAATAGCCAGTATACTTGGGTAGTCTAAATTAATCTGTGTGTTGGAGATTGGTTTGGCGACTTTTATGCGATTATGTCTTGTGCAGCTCTAGCAAATTATTATGTTGAGTGTGGTGCTAGTGAGGAGTGTGGAATTTTATTTTACCACAGCCTCTAACTCATACAAAGTCGTCATACTTTTAGAGATTTTTTTTATTTATTCGATATAAATTATTCGAGTATTGTGGCAAAAAATGTCAGTAAAAAAATGTCGACTTTGAGGCGTAATTGCGCACACATCTTTTGACTGTCCTTCGTCACCAATTACGAGCGACACCCTTCCGCGTAGGTTCTATACCTATTTTAAAAAAAAAACTTTTTTTTTTGAAATCTATCCTTTCTGTAAAATTTAATTTCGATCCGTTCGGTGTCTGAGAAGTTAATTAGCTCCGTTCGGAAAATTTTAGTTCTAAAACAAAAGCTCGTGTAACGCGTCCGTCAGGTATCATCTTCCTCTCTTGCCGGACCGAAGATGCTCCGCAATACTTTTCTTTTAAAAGTTACAAGCTTCTTCTCTTCGTTTTGCGTCAAACGTCCAAGCTTTCGCAACCGTTGAGAACGACCGGACGCAACAGTGTACACCGACCGTAATATTTAGTTAGCTAATTGGCTTAACAAGGAAGTTGAGCTTTTTCAGGTTTTTTGGCCTGATAAGGACCTGAATAAAAAATCCTATTGGGAATATTTTTATTCTTTGGTAAAATACACGCAAACAGAAACATTTTTTTTTACGAATTTTCTAATGAATAATATTGAAAATGCAGAATCTTATAAAACAAAATTATATAAAATAGCAATTTAAACCGGAATTTTGAAATAAAGGCGGTTCATGGTTATGTTGGATCGCATTCGAGGTGTTCGTCGTGAAGTAAGCAAGTATTTTGTCTTTTCCTCGTTATGGACTATGGGCTATAAAAGCCTCTTTCACTGTTATAGTACTACGCCCCACGACGTCGTTAATTAGGGTAAAATATCCGTTGTAGGATTATTTAAAAAAAAACTTTTATTTGATACCGAATACTTCTTGTATCCCTTCTTACCGTAATTCTTAGATATTTAATGGCGTGAGGCATAATTGAAAAAATTAACAAAGGCGTGCTTTGGGGGTTTTCCTTTATGAAATAATAGTGAGATATAATTCCGAATATGTAAAATTGGATTTAAAATTGTATACTGATTTTGGTGCACTGATACAAAAGTCCAAAAATATAAAATGTTATTCGTCTACATGCAAAGATCTCAAATGCAAAGGGCTATTTGATTGATCTTTGTAATATAAATTTGAAATTTACAAATGTTATTGTTAAATGTTAGTAGATGTAAATCTCTTGTATGTTGATATATTTTTTAAACTTTTAATTGACTAATATCTTGTATGCAAAGACATTAGCTTCTATAAAATACTATAATTATTTTGCAAAAAATAATATTGAAGTTTTTGCTAATCTTGTTTTACTCGTTTTTTTAAAGTATGTTATTTTAAAGTATTTAGTTGTTTTTGTTACAAAGCAAAAATAGTTAAAACAAAATAAAAAGTCTGGACAAAAAAACCAAAATACTATTAGCCAGAGAATGAAAAGTAGTGAACGATCAGGCAATTAGATAGTTTAAAATATAATATGAGATATTTCTCTGTATTAAACCGTCTTTGGAACTAACCCCACCTTTAAAGTTCAGGCACACTCTCCCCCTCTCCCCAAAAATAACAAGGAGCTTTTAACTTGACATTTTACATTGAAAAATACCTTGTGGTCCATTTTTATAATCAAAATCGTAATCAATGCCACCAAAAGACATCAATCAGTATTTTCAATCAAAACGAGTCCACTTATCCCGAAGTATATCCGAAAAGTAAAAGAAAAAAACCGTTAACAATGATCGGCTTGTCATGCTTTTTTTATATATATTTATTTAAATGTTTATAGTATAGCTTAAGCCTATTCGACCAGGAAGAGGTTTACAACAAGACGTACCAGCGGATTGATACGTACTTCTTGGATGAGAATTCAGAGAACACTGCACTGGCACCAAAAGCGGCTACCGATGGCACACTTGAGTTCAACCCGAATGCCAACGCACCCCAGGGTGGTTTTACCTTTTAATACTGCACACCGTCTGCTTCACCTACCTCTAGGTGGGTAGGGTAGGCAAAAAAGGAGTTCGTAAAGCTAGGAAAATGCACGATGGGATTTAGCGCGAATCTGAAATGCCCGTTTTTAAAATGGTAATGAAATAATTTTATTACCCAGAAAATGTTATTGCACGCGCAAGCATTTTAAACAAGAACAACAAATTTCAAAATTAAAAAGAAGCAATGTCTCAATCAGTCTAATTGCTGATTCGCGGTAGTTCCTATCGCGCCAACTACACTGCACATGCGCAATAACTATATTCCTTTTGATATAATGTTTAATCATTGCAAATTACAATCTTTCCCAACTATAATTTCAATGGCTTTCCAATTACCTGGATCTGTTGCTAGTTGCAGCAAAGTTTAAAGAGCTACGTTATCAATTTTTTTCTAATGTGGGTCATATTAACTCATGCAGTTTACTTAGTCAGCATGGAAACAAAATTAGATAAAAGTTATTGGGATCAGCGAAACATACGGCTCAGCCTTATATATCTGACAAATCAATTTCCATTGACGGTTACAAAATATTTAGAAACGACCGATTTAGCCGACGAGGTAGAGGTGTAGCTCTCTATGTAAGCAAGCATTTAAAAAATAGTAAAAATATAGCAATGTCTGCACCAGTTTCAGCGATTGAGTACATATTTATTGAATTAATATTTTCAAATACTAAGATACTTATTGGTTTAGTCTATCTTCCGCCAACAGCTCCGCCCCTAAACAGCATTATTGACAATTTATTTTGTTTTTCATCTTCATATGAAAACATCATGATTATGGGTGAATTAAATCATAATTTTTTTCAACTAGAAATGAAATAATAATTTATGAATTCTGCGCTGATTCAAATCTTACTTGCAATAATAATAACTGGATGCCAACGCATGTGGAGACTACAAGTGGCTCTTTTTCTCTCTAAGATTTAATTTTCTCCAATGCAAAAATTACTACAAATAACCAATTCTGGATTCCTGATGTGTCTTATCATGCCTTCATTTATGTGTCATTTGAAATTAAATTTAAAGATTTAAAAGATATTTTATGGTATAGTGAATACAATACAATTATAATTGGGAACCAGTGCATGAGAACGTTGAGAACTTTAATTCAACTATTAACAAATTGTTTAATAAACTTGTTCTATTTAAAAATAAAACAAGCAATTCTACTTAGAGACTAGGCATTTAAATCAAAACACGTCTAGTAGCCGAAGAGACCATAACATCGAAGATACTGTCAATTCGTTTGTATTTTGAAATGAAATGAAATGAAAATTGAAGCTGCTGTATTCCTTATACAGTCTAATGCAACAGGTATTGATAAAATGCAACTCAAATTCATAAAGATATGTCTGCCTTCGATTAATAGTCACCTTACTCACATTAATTCTTGGAAAACTTCACTGATTTGTCTAGTGGCCAATATTAATTCTCCTAGATCAATAAACGATTACAGACCTATTAGCCTACTGCCCTGCCTTTCCAAAGTTTTTGAATCTCTCCTTAAAGAACAGCTTTATATTCATATAGAATATATAAATGGTATTCACCATTTAATTAATGATGATGATTTAATTGACCATTTAATATTGTGTCACAAGCTAGAAACTCAATATTGAATATCTTCTTCAAATCTATTGTTAGATATAAACTTACTCGTCACTCCGTATGGGTCTTGCTTAATGGAGTAATCTCTGAACCATATCCTTAATAACTACTAATGTACCACAGGGTTCAGTGCTCGGTCCATTATTATTTTCTATACATACATAGATGATATTACTGCAGTACTCCAACATTCCACACCTCATTTGTTTGATGAGGATGTACAGCTGTATAAATCATCCAAAATCACTGATATTGATCAATGTGTGAACTCAATGTTGACCTTCTAGCAATTTCAAATTGGTGCATCTCAAACAAGTTTACTTTAAATGGTCTAAAGACGGTCGCCATAGTTTTATACCGTAGTAACATTGAAACATCTCTATTTCTTCGCAGTCTCTATTTTTAAACTCATTCGTCTGAGGCAGCCTGAGTATTTGCATAATGAACTGATATTTGCACAATCTGACAGAACACATAATTTAATAATACCCTATCATCGATTATATTCTTCATGAAACTCTTACAATGTTCGCGCAGCTATTATCTGGAATGCTCTACCTGTGCAAATAAAATTGTCTCAATCGATTGCTACATTCAAAAGATTGGTTGCTATTGACTTTAACATCAATCGACCACATAACTAAGCTCTTTTAAAATAACTTTGTTTCAACTATTCAGCTTAATATATATAATTTATATGTTAATATCTATTAACTAGTTTGTTTAATCAAGTGATTGCACGTTTCACGTTTTGTGCTGGTCCTTATTCGCATTTTTCAACAACCTAATTGAATTCATATGTCCTTCCTCTTTCCTTTCCTTATCCCATCCTAGCTCCTCTTGCAGAGCGTCATGTGAAATAGTCGCCCTTCAGGCATTCTTTATCTTTATCTTTGTAAATTTAGGCTAAGTTTTCTTTATCATTATCATAATCTATAAGCTACACATCATGAATAAGGTATCTGCCTTTGTAGTTTATGTATATCTCCCTAAATAAAAAAATATTCTTACTTACATTCTTCAAAATTGTCCATGATAATTTCAAGAGTATATACTTTTTGGAATGTGTGTGTAAAACAGTTTAATTTGTACGCACTTTTAATAAACACAGAGAGCAGCAATGTGCATTCCAAACAAACGTCAATTTCAAAGACGGGCGATATAGTTTCATATTAATATTGAATTTAATGACGTAGTTTATTGTAATTGATAATGATTTTTTATAATAGACTAACTAAATCGGTAGAAATTACTCTGTGCGTCGAGACAACCATTTAATAAAATCAATTTATAGCAGTGAAATGCAATATTTTTTTGCGAATTATCGTCCCAAAAGAGAGCCAGCCGTGGCGGTCATATACCAGAAATTATTTTTAAATTATAATTCCAAAAGATTATCTTTTGAATAAAGTCAATTTCATGTCATTTTTAAAAAATCATCCTTGCTTTATTCCATTTCAAAATTCTATACCCCTAAAAAATCACCCTTTATATTTCAAGAATGTTTTTCTCAGGAATTGTCGCATTTAAAGTTTTTTTCAGAGATTGTTTAAAGTTTTGTAAGAATGCTGTTAAATAAGTGTTAAAATAAAACGTTCCTATTGATTTTATTTGACATTTTATTGTTTGCCGTTAAGCTAAGTTCACGTGAACTCAGTACTGACAAGGGTTTTTATATGAAAGCTAAAACATTTTTTTGCTTGAGCTAAATATTTTTTTATGAACTTAGTACCCATTTTTTTAGCTGTCCCAATGTAAACTGGAACAGATGTAAACCACACATTTATCTCACGTGAAAAATATTTAGTTTGACCGGTATCATTAAATATTTTTTTCGCTGCGCTAAAAATAAGTCAATTTATTTTGGTGTGTTTATGATTAGGCTTTTACAAAATTAGATGATTTTCTATAAATGCTGGATATTTTGGTGATTTTTTGGGGAAGATAAATGAATTTCCAGTATTTTCCACGTTAAGTCAGTACCGTCTCACGTGAACAAAGTACAGAATCGAAAATGAAAAAATCATGTTATTGTGACAATATTTTTCGCTTGACATTTAGCGAGCTAAATGTTTTCAATTTTTTTACGTGAACTTAGTACTAGGCTTTAAATAATAAAAATATAAATATATATATATATATGACATAATACAAATACGTCACACACTACTATTAAAATTTATTTCGCCTTGCATTGGGTAAAATATATTTGATTTTAAAAAATTGAGCGAAAATGCTCAATCTATGAACGACAATATTTTAATTTTAAAAAACTGCGACATCTGTTAGCAACATTACGAAAAAGAATAGTATGTATTACATAGTATGGATTGAATTATATATGTCAAACAAATATTTTCTTATAATAAAAATCTTATAAGATTCCAATTTCATATATATATTTTTTATTTACCAAATCACTCAATCAATTACGAAAACTAAACGATAACAATACGCAAAAACAAGCAAAAAAACTAAATAAAGCATTTCTAGAATTTATCACCATAAACCACGATGACGATAGATAATATACCATAAATATAATACGCACTAAATAAATTCACAATTCCCAAGCACACAATGAGCTTTTACTATGCAAACGCTCATCAGCCGGAGATTCTTCGTGCTGTACAAAAAGATCAAAGTTACTCAGCCGATGTTGGCCAAAATCTTTCTGACATACTACGCTTTTCAAACAACCGCCTCTGGATCAAGTATAATGACCTGTGCACACTTCTAGGCGAACTAATCTATCACGGATTTGCCAGTTTGAACAATGTACAAACACTCGGCGAAGAATATACCGGCATCATTCAGATTGACTGGCAGTACATTGGACTGCCCACCAAGTGTTTACAACTAGTCTCGATCGTGCTTGAGTTCGGCGGGGAGTACATGTTGTACAAACTGCTTAAGAAAGTCGAACGAGACATTGAATGCAACGAAGATCTTCTGCCGGAAGTCAAGGCAAATACACTAAAACTATGCAAATCTGTAAAAATTGCGATACCATACATAAAAGCATTCCATCGAAGTATATTTTATTGGTCGGGAGGAAAATACCAGCTGTCGAAACGAGTAACTGGAATTAATTATGTGCTTGTAAGGCATTGGTTAAACGTTAATCATTCAGTCTACGGTTACAAGGCGTTAGGAGTCATTTCAATGCTTCAACTTGCCTTGTCACTAGTAACAAACATACAATCGGCCATTCGGACAAGCAAAGTGATAGAGAAACAAACCGAGCCATTACTGGCACGACATCGTAAGGCTGTAAGTGAGTCTGGCAATAAATGTGTTCTATGTTTGGAGGTTAGAGCAAACACAAGTGCGACGCTTTGCGGTCATTTATTTTGCTGGACATGCATCTTGGACTGGCTGGACCAGAAGGAAGAGTGTCCGGTGTGCAGAGAAGGTCTAAAAAAATCCACGGTTGTCTTTTTAAAAAATATGCAATAAGTTAGAATAGGGTGTATAGTTAAATCTAAAATTTGTGGTATTATGATAGAAAGGGAAACACAATGTTGTATTTTTCAATATACATATATGGTTTTTGTTATATATCGTGTTTTAACTAATGTATTATATGCAATTTCGACGTTTAGTCTCCACGAATGGTCTCCAGATAGTCAGCCTCTTCCTTGGAAACGCGCAGATAGTTGCCGAGAGCTGGTCGATAGTACCAGGCCTGGTAATCTTGACGTTCGGCCATTTTATCACGGATCTTGGTTTCCAAACTTCTCAATTGCATACGCTCACTCTCCTCCTGCAAACTGTGCAACATCTTTTCGTATTCCTGTTGTGGGGATGGGTACACATATCTGGACAGAAAACGTGAAATCGGGTGCTGAAAAGAAAGTACAAAGCTATAGTTTCAGGAACTGCAGCAACATGAATAATGATTTCTTTACCTTGTGGTATTCCCAGTGCTTAGGTGTGTATCCCTCGGGAATGGGAGTCAGCTTTGCGGGTCCCACAAAAATATTGACACCAACAATGATAGCCGTCACCGGGATAACTCCAATCATGACAAAGAAATGCAGTGAATCCTTGAACTTGTGCCACTGGAATCGTGACGGAGTTATGAAGAAAATCTTCGGTCCGTGACTGGACATTTGGCGAGTCTGGACAACAGCTAAATGGAAACAAAAATATTGTGTTTATATTAGAATATGCGGACTGATTGCATAACACTGTTTAGAAAATGACCAAAACAAACACATTTGCAGGCAATTGTTTGAAAGGCAACTAAATAAATAGTGGTTATTACCATTTTGAGCTGCGGTTTTAGCTAATGGGGACTGTGCAATCTTGGAGAGCTGCAAGGCAGGACCCAAAGAACGTGTAAAAGAGCTCCACACCGCCATGTTTCCGAATCAAGATCAAGTGTAATAAAATGTGACAGTTGACTGAAAATCTAGTTTCGAACAATTTGTCGGAATAGTATGACAGTATTTTCGAATTTCGAATAAATAGAGTGCGTTTAAAGTCTGCTTATTTAAAGTACACACAACAAGTAATAAGTTTTGAGTATGGTATGGTATGGTGCTGGAACAAATAAAGATATTATGTTTATGTGTATGACTATATTGACTATATAGATAAAAATACCTAATTCATATAAATTTAATAATTATATATGTATATTTGAAATTAAATTTAGCCTATTTGTAGTCTGAAACATTTTTCTTGTTAAAAAAAGTTAAGTATAAAGTATAAACACAATACACAAATTTTATTTGAAGTGTCAATGTCATCACCAAAAATAAATTCGAAGCGCTAAACTGAAAGCATAATAAAAACAATATAAAACAGCTGTAACTTACAATCTTTAAAACCGCACTTAAATAATAATTATTAAATAAAACGTAAGTATTACAATAATCATGAATCGTACCTACATTGATTTACTAAAATATACGTATTTACTCAGTATATACAATCTTTATGAAATGCAAGATTGCATAACCTTTCAATAATTCATAAAACAAATCCTTCCCAGCAGCCAGCATACAACATGGGCGGATGGGCACTAGAAATTGGTAAGATGGCCATGTACGTTTCGTTTCCCGTAGGAATGTTTCACTACTTTAATCAGCCAGAGTACTTTGAGAAATGGGTAACCGATACCAAACGAGAGCTTTACCCACACGAGGAAAACAGTCACAAGCAAGAGATACAGAAAACCATTCAGCAGTTGCGCGAAAAACGGGAAAACGAACAACTACAATCTTTGAACGCAATAGAATTCAAAAAACAGCTGAACGCAACAGTATAATACAATTTAGTCAATCCAAAATGTTGTTGTTTTGTGTGTAAATAAATTATATAGATTTCCTAATATTTCCGGAGATGTGTTTTGTTTAAAAAAATAAGATCAATTTAGGGTAAACACATTTAATGAGCTGTTTTAGAATGTCCAAGATTGAAGTGAGGCAACAGCAGGAACGGCAAACGCCCACACCGGAACTCTGGCCAGCATGGCCGCAAAGTGTGCTGTATGTTCTGCATGGTGTTCCCAGTGGAATGTCACAATTGATATATCAAGCAGTGGTCCATCGTAGTTCTCAAGTTCATGCTTAAAAAAAACCAACCAAATTAATATTACATGTTTTGGAAAGAGTTTTTTGCAAAATATTACCGAAAGTTCAATCGTTACATTAACCGGAGCCTCACCAATCCCATGTGTCATCATCACAAAGTACGAGTTCTGTCCATTATACAAATTTGCCTCTGGAACAGTCGGCATAAGACTCCAGCGATTTAGGTGAACATTTGGTTTGGTTCGCAACGAAAACGATAGTAAAACGTTTCCTAGAGATTTTTACAAGTTTTAATTATGTTTTTTGCTAACATTTTATAGTCGTGCGACTTACCTGTAATCCCAAAATCTAATTTTCTTCCAAATGATGTGGTTTTAGTATTTGATAGCAACTTTAGGTTAGCTTGAGATTTGACAACTGGAGCTGGTCCGGGCACCCAGAAACCACTATATTTTTGGAATCAAATTATAAAAATATACTTTATGAATTATGATTTTTTTTTCAATTACCCAGTGTGCAATTGTCTGGCCGAATAGAATGGTAGGCCACAGAATACTTCATTAGCGCACAGCACATTGTCCTCTTGTGGTATCGGAAGCGCGGGAGCCGACAAGCTCTCAATGGTTTTGTGAGCATTACGATCGATATCCCGCATCCAGTAACCAGCATCGGTGTACCGTACTTTTCCCTCGATATCATACAGCGTTCGTAATGTGTGCTGATATCGAATTAAAATGATCAGTTTTGATAAATACATCAGTACTGAAATATTGATTAAATAATTACCGTAATAAATTGTCTCTGAGGAGTCGGATTGGCTACGTCTGCTTGGTACGGAAATCCTATGTTAGTCAGAGATATAAGACCAAGTCGTGTAATTACAACAATAGCCAATAGACTCCAGAGAAGCACGTTTATTCGGTTTAAGAGTCTGACAAGGGGAACCTGTAGTGTGTAAAAGTATTAATTATATAATTATGTTCTTATTGATACGAATTCAAAAAACTCACCAAATTACTCGTGACGTAAATGGTCATGGCCCAGCATATAATGGCCACATTAATGTCAGGATTGTTCACACTGCCCGATCGACCTGCTACCGGTATAAATACACCGAGCACAACGTGATATGCATGCGTGGTCCAGAGCACCACTAAAACCTGTCCAAACAAGTGCACGTACAACCATTTCTTGACTAACAAATAAATGAAATATTTATATTTATAGAAATTAAAAAATATATGATTATTAATATTTGTCTTGTAAGTTTATTATTTTTGATACATTTATTTTTAAAGAGGATTTCACTCAAAATAATTTGCATAATTACAGCTGGTGGTCAATTTTGCAGTGATTAAAATAGAGTGAGAATACATTGAATTTATGAAAATGTCTGTAGTAATTAAAAATGTTTAAGTTTCTTATAGGTTCAATTATAAATACAAAAAATGGCCAAATGGGCTAAATTCAGAAAACAATATTTTTATATGTTGTTTTTTTTTGATATTATGAAGGAAAAAATATAAATAAAAATATTATTAAGACTGATTTTTTGATAATAGAATTTAGAAATTAACCAGTTATTTTTTAATTTAAATAAACAAGTTAAAGACTTAGTGTTTGGAGCGCTTGTGATGTTTACGACCCCAACTATTGTTCAAACGATGAAAGTGATGCTTATGCCCATGATAATGACTGTGCGGCGGCCGGGAGCGCTTCTCGGCACACTCATTTTGCAAAAACGGATTATCGTTATATTCATCATCCCGCTGAGCCACAGACGATACATTGTAATTCCTTTGAGGAATATCGCACGACACAGACTGCGCCGAAGAGCTCTCCTTGCTGATAGCAATATCGACGGCCTGCTGCAACGTCAATGAAGTCTCTTCGCAAAGTCTGTCCAAAATAACGGAAGGCTGAAGTCCACTTATAAATCGATCCAGCAAAACCGTGTCAAACTCTTCACCAAAATGGCAATCAACCGAAAGTTTTTTCAAGCGTGCAAACCACGCAGCAATAGATTCCCCGGATCCATGACGACTGTTATAGAAACGATACCGCTCGCGGTACATGGACTTCTGTATTACAAACTGTTTGTTGAGCAACGTGCAAATCTCGCCAAAGGATTTTTCGGCTGGCTGCAACGGGAAACAGACGTCACGCAAGATTTTATAGGTATCCGCATCGATGGACGTGATCAGAATAGCTTTTTTCTTTTCTTCGGGAATATCGTTCATCACAAAGAACTGATCCAGACGCTCGGTGTACACCTGCCAGTCGTCGTTCTTGCTGTTGAATGAGGGCATTTCACCAATCATTGCCATTGCGATGGAATTTAGTAAAAAACGAAACGAAAGTGCTGCGTTAAACAAGTTACTGCTGCTTTCAAATTAGCAATATGGCTGAGGCTGTGTGTGTTTGCCGAAAGGTTTATCGTCGGAGTGTGATGCATTTTACTGTGTGCATCACGTATTTATAGTGTGCTGCATTTCGCAATGTAATGCAATAGAGAATGACCTTAACTGCACTTCACGGTAACGCAAACATGATCGTACGTGCAATCCGATGAAATAGTAAACATCAATGCAAGATAAAATGAGTATAATTGTGAGTATTCTAGGGGAATGTCTAGTTTAGGTTTTTCCAACATTGGTTGGCAACCTTTTGTTGGCGTGCATACATATTTATTTAGTTATTGAAAATATTCGGTATTCTAGAGCACACTATTCAGCACAATACCTTTATATTTAACACAATAAAATCTTTTATAGTCTAGCCACATGTTTTAATATCTTAGTTATTTAGTATGTTTTACTTTTTTACTATTTTTTAAAAATTATTATTATTAGATTAAATTGATTTTTGAAACCATTTTATATTTATAATATATTACTATTATATTAAAGCATTTTTTTTTTAAATATGCTTTTAAGGCACTTAAAACGCCATTTATTTTAATAAAATCCTACTTTCTTAACAAAAAAAAAATTTGGATTTTTTATTCAAAGGAAATAGTGCCTTTTAAAAAAATACTATTCCATTTTAACCTTTTTTAAAAAAAATATTTTTTATGAATTCCTTTTTTATGAAGAACATATGGCACTAACAAAGGCACGGATCTGGTTTCTGTTAGTAGCAAATTCTTTTATCACTGCCCAACTTAAAACAGTTTGTTTTCTCATAATATAACTAAAGTTTAAGTTCAACTTACTCGAATTCTGCACATTAAAGATTCCAATCAGAAAATTGGTAAGCACGCTTATCAGCAGTGGCACCATAAACAAAAATGCCGACCGGTAACCGATGATCGTTAGATACAGTGTCAGGGCAGCCCAAACAAGATTTGTACCAATCAGTCGGGCTTGTACGATCAGGCTCAAGCTCAACGGTGTATCGTGTCGCCAAGAAAACACCCAGTTCAGAAGTAACTGAATCATAAATGCAGGCAAACAGTATTGAACAATGGCCAACCAGGTGTGCGTGTACCTATATTGAATACAAATATTGATATTAAAGTTTTTATTTAGTTTCTTTAGATTTTATGTACCAAGTCATTGAGTTACCAGACCAATCCAGCTCGTATGCAATGCCATAACATACGGTAAATGAAAGAATAACTGAGAGCACAATAATGTAGATGCCCATGCGAATCTGTCCTCGAATGTGTTTAGTTGGGATTCCTGCGATTAAACATTTAAATTATACAGAAGATAAATTAAACTTAAGAAGGAATTTACCTTTTGTGGTTTTGCTCAAGAAGTAGTACGGCAAAATAAGTGATAATACCGTAACAATCGCATTGATTACGTAGCCAGACTCTTCAGAGTACGCTATGAAGAACAATCCAAGCACATCAAAGTATACTCGTCTTCCGCTAGCGTAGGCCTTTTATATAAAAATATATATATATATTATGGTTAATTACAAAGTGAAGTTCTGCTTTAAAAACCTCTGTATTTGTAAGTTCGTCCGAGTTAGCGATCAGCTTAACCAGAGCTAAGATATTATCTCCGGTTCTCTGAAGCACGGGCATTGGAATGTAGTCAATGTGGTCGTATTTAGTGTGGTATCGATAACCATTCATTACGTGCGCAAAATCCATTCCTGCGTCAAGAGATTTAAATTAATAAATATTAAAATTTGAAATAGTTATGAAAATTACCAGGAATGTGACCAAAGTCTCTGAAAATACGAAAGTCAGTATCAGATGGTATCAAGCCGGACTGAAAGAGCTCTTCGCCAGCTACTTGTCCATTTGGATGTGGTGCTGCCTTTTGGTACATCTGAGAATAATAAATTCAAAATATTTATTTATTATTCTATACAAAAAATATTAAAGCTAGCTTACATCAATTAACCAGGCATGGTTCGGTCCAGACTGGAAAAGAAACTCTTTTCCATTGGATCCAACCGATTCGAGATTAAGAAAAGCTATAATTATCAGATTATTATATTTCTACAAATTATAATGTGTGCATTGTAATTTTTAATCACCGCGAATGTTGGACGCCCAAGAATGTTGTGTAATAAATCCATGTGCTGCTTGTAGAGGCGTCTCTTCCGCTCCGTTGAAAAGGAACAAAACTGTATGTCGGTTTTTAGTGCTTTGCTTGGATAGAACACGTAGAATTTCTAACATAACACAACAGCTGGCTGCGTCATCACTGGCACCTAAGAGTATGTTCAACATTGAAAAACAACTTCATTTCCTTATGTTATGTTATATATTAACCTGGACTTCCAGCGACCGAGTCGAAATGACAGTTCAACATCAATGTGTGATTATCTTTACCCTCATTTTGTCCGATTAGCTTTACCACAACATTTTGAACGTTTCGATACACGTTTGTCATTCCGTGTGGCTTAAAGCCGGCCCAGTATGCACCGCTAACCTGTTGTACGTCAGCGTAGATTTTCTGTGCCTTGTGTGAGTTTTGTTGGATGTGCGATATTTCGCGCTTTAGAAAATCTACTGCCAGCACTTCGTTAGCATAATTGCCGGTTGGACGTGGTCCAAAATCATTTAAAATACGCAGATCTGCCCAAGCTCTTTCAGAGATAAACTGGCCTGGGTTGGAAGACTATAAAATAGACGAATATTTGGTTGTTAAATCAGAAATTCATGTCATTTTGAAATTAATTGTTCTTACTTCATCCTGTACATTCAACGCATCCGGCAAACTCATAAGCTGATGTTTGCTGATGTATCCGAGGCACAGAATGGATACAATTGCGGCAGCGCCCCACCATTGTGACAGGTGATGTATATTTTTCTTGTAATATCCTGTGAAGAAATTCCTATTATTTACATAGCCATTCAAACGATATTTTTTCTCGTGTACCTAAATTAAATACTTCTCTTTCCTTCTTCTTGATACTACGCGAGTCCTGTGACAATTAAACATTTTAATATATAAACATATATAATAATATTGGAGTATATTTATTTACCTTTTCTCCTCTCATATTTAAAACATTTTTCATCATTTTTGAAGCCAATGCGGAAAGTGTGTGTTTTTAAACTCAACTGATATACAAATTTGTCAGTTATGAACGAGATAGTCTGTGAAGATATAAAGAAACATTTTTTATAAAGATTATATTAATATCATCTTTCACCATATGAACGATAATCTTTAATTCTGTTTTTAATTAGTATTCAAGATAAGAAAATTCCAAAGAAAGTGTTTTTGTGTGTGTTTGATAAGTTTCAATTCTGTTTATTTTTGTGAATATTTGTCAAGAGTATTTTTAACCTTTAAAAATAATATTATATATATAAATTGTAATTAGATATTTTTTTATGTATACAAATTCAAAATAAGTAAAAGTTACTATTTTTTATTGATTTTTTTATTAATCAGAAATATCATTGTTATTAAACATTTTAGTCTTTAGAGAAAAAATGTAGAAGTGCGATGTAAATGTAAACATCAATACATCAATACATGTCGTAAAATATTCCTTATTATTATACAAACCAAAATTCCAAATATCGATGCAAGCAAGTTGTAAGATATGTATATACAAGATAACTCTGAATTCTGAAACTCACCGGTCGCAGTTGCTGCTCGAACCTCGAAGCTTGATTTATGAATTATGATCTTCTTTGATTTTGATTTGATCTTATTTTATTTGTATTTACCATCATTACTAATAATGACAATTTGTATATCTAGACACAATCATCAATATGTAATAAACGCACATTTTCGAAAATATAAAGTGCGTTTACAGATTATAATTAAGAAAATATAATTAATTAAGATTTGTATTGTAGTTTGTAATACTGTAGATAGAAAAAAAGGTTTATTGTTTTAAAAATAGTTTCATCTTTTCAATTTAAATATATTTGTATAAAAAACAACATATTATAATTAAATATACATATAAAAATGCGTGGGACTTATCAATTGACCATAGTCTAATTCAAATCTGAAGGAGTGATACTTTTTTAGGCAAATCTTTGATAAAAGGGCTTTTCCCCAATTTTCCCCAAATTTTCAGGGGAGATATAGGGAAGTCCCCCTAACAACGTTTGTTCGGGGAGTTTTCGGCGCGCGGCCCCAAATGGGAGATAGGGGGGTTTTAGGTTTGTATGAAAGTCCCATATTTGGGGAAAAT
>JAAAKO020010022.1:0-18068 GCA_010015015.2 Bolitophila cinerea | reverse complement strand
TTACTTTTATACACTTATTATTTAGAATAATTATATTAGTTATATAAAGACAAAAAGTATATATTCTTTCTCTGACTCTGGAACACAACATATTGGCGACGAAGATGGGATTGTGGTTCTAAATAATAAAATTGTATTGGTGAAGTGCAGTGCAGTGTTAAAATTTATAACCTCACAAAATAACTGAAGCAAGCATCATAGCGATCTTAGAGCAAAATCGACAGCTAATGGAAATGCTCTCAGGACTTGCAACCACCAATGATGCAGGAAAGGCAGCACCACGCAAAGCATTACAGAGTACAGAGTACAGAGTTTTTGATCGAATCACTGTCGACCAGCATAACATAATTCAATTATGACCCTTAAGCCGATATCACGTTTAAAGCTTGGTATAGCCGATATGAAGATCTCTTTCATGTAGACGGTGTAAACCTGGACGATCCGGCAAAGGTGAGACTACTGTTGAGGAAGTTGCATATTTCGGTACACAACAAGTACGTTAATGTAATCCTACCACAAGACCCTCGTGAGCTTGAGGATACAGTACAACGTCTCAAGATTATGTTTGGCAAACAGGAAACAGTTTTTAGTACACGCTACAAATGCCTAAAGATGGTTAAATCTAAAGAGAAGGACTACGTCACACACGCCGGCAAGATCAATAGACAATGTGAAAAGTTTCAGCTGAACACACTCACAACAGCTGAATTCAAATGTCTGTTGTTTGTGAGT
This sequence comes from Bolitophila cinerea, assembly GCA_010015015.2. NCBI lineage: Eukaryota > Metazoa > Arthropoda > Insecta > Diptera > Mycetophilidae > Bolitophila > Bolitophila cinerea. The sequence continues at coordinate 17,336 of JAAAKO020010022.1, read as the reverse complement.
GGGCTGCATTCTTCCCGCGAATCTGATTTACGGACGAGCTTGCTTGCAAAACTACAGAGTGGCACGCAAATGACACTCGATACTATACTCGCAGAATGTAATAAGCTAGCACACATAAAGCACAACACAGCTTTGGTCGAGTCCAGCAGCTCTCATTCACATCACTACGTCCGAGCAGTCAATGAGCGTAATCAGAAATTCCAAGGGAAACCGGCGATCTGAAAGAAGACACCCCGCACACCATGTTGGTCGTGTGGTGGAATGCATTTTACAGAGAACTGCACATTTAAACAACATAAATGCAAACAATGTTGTCAGATCAGTCACAAGGAAGGGTATTGCAAAACACCATATCAACATTACAGCAGAGTTCGTTTGTTCGATTCGAATTGAATCTCTCGGACATCATCAAGATCAACTCGGAACGTGCTTCGTTTGCAATGTTGATGGTCTGGACATACTAGGGCTTGATTGGATGGACCTGTTCCAGCTTTGGGACGTGCCTATCAGCACTATTTGTAACCAGACGAAAGCGGCTATCACACCTAAAGACATCACCAACGCAGCGCAGAAGAGGTTTTCAAGCATTTTCAATGAAGAACTGGGATTGTGTACGAAGGTCAAGGCAAGACTTTTACTGCACGACGACGTGCGACCTGCATTTAGGCCGAGGCGACCGGTACCTTATGCTGTAATGGCAGATGTTGAATGTGAGCTGCAGCGACTAGAGAAAGAAGGAGTAATCACAGCAGAGGATACTTCTGAATGGGCCGCACCGATTGTTGTGTGTTGTGGTGAGAAAGCTAACGGACAATTGCGAATCTATGGCGACTTCTCAACTGGGCCTAATAGTGCACTCGTTTCGCACCAGTACCCAATTCCACTACCAGACGCAATATTTGCTACATTAGCAGGTGGCACAGTGTTTTCGCAAATAGACTTAGCAGATGCTTATTTGTAAATTGAAGTGGAAGAAGAGTGGTTATTTCAATAAAACCGTCAGCCGTTTGGCATAAAAATTACAGCTGGCATATTTCAACAGTGCATGGTCACAATGCTAGCCGGAATGCAAGGGGCTGTATCATATCTGGACGACATATTAATATCCGGGAAAGACGCAATGGAACATGAACAGAACTTATTCAACGTGCTACGTCGTATACAGGATTTTGGTTTCAGACTTAAGCTATTTAAATCTAAGTTTTCTCTTTCCCAGATTAAATTTCTTGGTTTCATCGTTGACAAGAATGGCCGTCGACCAGATCCTAGCAAGATTGAAGCTATTGAACATATGCCAGTCCCACACGATGTCTCAACACTTCGATCATTCTTAGGTGGCATCAACTACTATGGAGCACACTTCGAAGTCCGTTAGATATTCTACTAAAGAAGGATGCTGAATGGAACTGGTCAGGTAACAGCATTCGAGAAAGTTAAGGAAGTCCTGAAGTCAGATCTGCTACTGACTCATTGTGACCCGACGCAGCAAATCGTTGTAGCAGCTGACGCCTACAGCTATGGAATCGGCGCTGTTATACTACTCCGCTTTATTGATGGAACACAGAAAGCGATATGTCATGCGTCACGCTCACTCAACAAGGCACAAACATCATATAGCCAAATAGAAAAAGAAGCGCTGGCCATCGTATTTGCTGTACAAAAGTTCCATTGCATGATTTATGGTCGAACATTTAATTTGCAGACAGATCATAAACCGCTTCTAGCAATCTTCGGCTCGAAAAAAGGAGTTCCAGTATACACAGCGAAAGGCATTCATCGCTGGGCCTTTATTATGCTGTCTTACAATTTCAAGATGGAGCATATAGCAACAGATCAGTTCGGACAAGAAGACATGCTGTCGCCCTTGATTGACAATCATGTAAAGCCAGAGGAAGACCGGGTTATTGTTCTAGAGTACTAGACGACGCATTATGTACCCTACCGATAAGTTTCAATATGATTAAAAGGGAAACCACCAAGGACAAATTCCTTAAGAAGATCATAAATTACCATAGAAACTTCTGGCCGAACGCAAATCAAATTGAAGACGCAGAAGAGAAGCACATGTTTTGTCGTCGAGAAGCATTGTCGTTGATAGACGATTGTCTTCTTTTTGGAGACAGCGTTGTTGTTCCGAGAAAATTTATTCCGAAAATTCTACGGCATCTACAAGAAGGTCACCCGATAGCAGTTGCTCGCAGTCACGTCTACTGGCTTAGACCAGCAAATTAAAAATTGTGTGCGCAGTTGCCTTAGTTGCAGCCTAGCAGCTAAATCACCAGTCAAAACTACACTAGCTTCCTGGTCTACGCCGAGAAAACCATGGGAACGCATTCACGTAGACTATGCTGGGCCGCTTCAAGGACAATACTTTTTAGTTGTTGTAGACCAAATGGCCCGAAATTTTTCAGACATCATCTACAACAACTATAAAAACCATAGCTATTCTGAAAGAGATTTTTGCACGTTTTGGTATGCCTACCATACTTGTGTCGGACAGTGGAATTCAATTCTCATCAAAGGGTTTTAAGTCATTTTGCGATGAAGGTGGATGATGGTTCACACCTCCGTACCATCCACAGAGCAACGGACAAGCTGAAAGATTGGTTGGAACGCTAAAACATGAACTACAAAAATGAATGGAGAAGGTAAGACAGAAGATTTACTTCAAACTTTCTTGTTGAATTATAGATCAAAACCAAAGAAAAGTGCGGACCAATGGAAAATCCCCTGCCGAAGCACTATTCGGAAGACCTATGAGAACAGCTATGGAATTGGTACATCCACCAGTACTACCAGAGTTACATACAACTAAACATATAGTACGTATGGAAGAGCAGTATAAAAAATTATTATATAACATATTATTCTTTATTATTTAATTTTTTATGACCTTGAAATGTTTTTCAACAAAACAAATGTATCATTTTTTATATAATATAATATAATAATATAATCTTTTCGAAAAATACTTTATTCTCCGATTGAGCCACCTTTTTTCATTTTCTACCTGTTTTATTAGCGCACCATTGCGACATTGACGTTTTGAGGTACAAATTTTCAAACCCTTAAATTTCCTATGGTATTTAAAATTGGTCAAACATTTTTATGCTATATGTCCCCTTTTTATGAATGACTCTTATGAATCTGCTCACTTTTTCTGTACGGAACGAGTAACGTACCCTTTTTGTTAGTTTTATCACTGATATATAGCAATTTAGATGTACGTGCCAATTGCATAATTGCATATAAATAAAATGAAATTAAATGTAATTTAATAATTTATGCGTTTTTAAGTCAATGCTAATTATACTAATTATGCGTGTAACGCAAACAGCTGATGCCTAATAAATTTAAGATTATTTCTAAAACAGCCAGGAAATGCACGACAGTCAAACATTCCTGGTATTTGTGAATCGATCATTTCGTACGGCTCTCCACATAATATTTACATAAAATATGAATGTACTATATATCTGTACTACTTGCCCATACATATACAGTAAAATTTTGCATAATTATCTTTGACAGTTTAACGTTTGTGGCGCTTTTACCTGATTTGTTTGCATTTCGCACACGGAAGTTGACAAATTAGAGAGCTGAATTATGGATTGAATTGTCAGAGGGCCGGGGATGGGCTTTAGACGCTGCGCCAATTAATTACCCTGTAATGCATGACGCACGCACAAATACATCATATTTTGCGATGTACGAGTACATCAGTAACAGTATACTATATATATATATATAAACAGAGACAGATATATATGTATTAAAGTCCATAAATAGAAGCGTACGCTCGCGCGAGTTTGTATATTTATCGTGAACGTTATGATTTATGGACATAGCAGTAAATACATCCTTTACTTTGCTTGGAACACACACACACACACACAAACACACAGAATTAATAATTCATGGTGAATTGTGAGTGTTCCCGCGGAACGTACTCGTATATACGTATTTTATATCTATACTATATTATATTCATATAAACATTAATGTGATACCCAATTGAAGTGGTTCAACTGACTCCATCACATAAATGTTATGTCAATAGTGAGATTTTTGTAAATCATACAGATATTTTTAATTATGTAAACCATTCTTTGTTTTGAACTACTAGAAGATATCATATAGTTTAATTACGTTCCACTAGAAGTCATCATAGCAGATCCGTAATCTTTAGAATGAGATTTTGCGTCCTTATTTTAAATAAAGAAGAACAACAAACCATCCAAAATCCATATACTGTTGCTCAATGCAGCGCACATCAATTATATTTAAAATTATGTGCCAGTGCTTTTTTAGGGCTGCTTTTCATTTTTAAGTTATTTAGAAATCGGAAATTATTTAGCCCATTATTATTAAAAAAATTAGCCAAAAAATGTAAAATATTTAAGACACAACTTTATACAATATATTAAAAAAATACAATCAAAAAATGTATTATAAATATGTACATATTTTAATTACCGTAATAGTAATTGCAAAAAATCGTTAATTTTTAAAGCGTATTTACAGTTATTTGTATTAACAAAATCCGGTTACCCCGTTTTAGGTATTAGTCAAAGAAAAAATACTTAAAACGTCCATCAGAAAAATATTTTTAAAAAATAAATTTAATAACAATAAAATATTTTCTATGCTCGTAGAAAGCATAATATTACAGGTTACCGGGATTAACAGTCATTTTCATAGGAAAATGTTAACCGATTTTTATGTTTGATTTATACTTATTAATTTATACAAATTTAAAGAAATTATATATTTTATTTAAAAATAGTGTTAAAAAATAATAATAATAAAAGGTCTGTTTTATGAACGCTGCTTTGCAATCACGATCAGCAAAAATACATAAATTACAACAACAATGTTGCTCGATATAATCAAATTTAGAACTTTTAGACATTTTAGGTTGTTAGAATCTGAATTATATAGTCACGTAGGACGAATTGTGAGAAACCCGTTTATTAAATTTTCTGAGTATTTGGTTTGATTACTCGTGATTTATTACATACTCAATAATTTTGAAAATGTGGAAAAAATAATTGTCTTGTTTTCCTTAAACAAATTAACTCGTACAATTAAAAGTACGTGTTAAAGTAAAAGGGAATACTCGAAATCCTCGAAGAAAATTACTCAAGATACGCAAAAATTATATTGGCCAGGAAAATTCGGAACAAGTAATTCCCGAGAACAATCTCTATTTGCATAATCAAGCAAACACCATCACAATTATTTATTATACTAAAGTCGTCAAATGGCATACGTTTGGAAGTCATATTTTATTTGTTGGTTTTTTATTATTTTAATAGATTATATGCATTAAAAAATATCCATACCTTTTTTTTACTAAAATGACGTGCGACATTGGTTTTGAAAAATCATACTGTAAAAAATTAGAATATATATGTATTTTTAAATGGACGTTAAAAATAAAAAAGTTATCAAAAAAATAAATATTTAAAAAACAAATGAAATATTTTTTATAAACATGAATGTCAAATAATTAGGAGAAAGTTCTTTTATGTTTAGATGCAATATTTTATCAAAAAAACTACATGTTTTTTTTAAAATGGCCATTGAAAATTAAAAAAGTTCTTCATTTTTTATTGTACAATTAAGAAAATTCATGTAGTTATATTACTGAAAAAATATTGCAGCCAAATAGAAAAAAAAAACCTCTCTTTGATGGATGTTTAATATGACATTGCAATATTAAAAAAAAAAAATTATTTAAAAAACACATTTTTTATTACTTTTTAAAATTTTAAGGCCAAAAAATATTTCATTAAAAAAATCGTGTAGTTTAATTTTTGAATAAATATTTTAGCCAAACATAGAAAAATACTTTCATTTTTTGCAGAATGTTAAATGTGACAATAAAGTTAAAATATTTTTTTTTATTATAACCATATAGATTAATTTTTGAAAAAAATGCAACCAAACAGATGAAAACACTCTCTTAATTTTTTTAAGTATGTTAAATATGACATTGAAGATTATAGGATTTTGTTTTGTCAATATGTTTTTTTAAATAACTTTTAATTTTTAACGCTAATATTATTTTTTTTAAGTTTATTCTATTCTCTATAGAATTGCAAATATTGAAAAAAATCTGTTAGTTCTATCAATTTAATTAATTAAAACCAACTTCACATGTCATTTTGGTCGTAATGTACCACGATATCTCAAAAAAATTAAGAAAAAAATTTGTATATAATCTATTAAAATTACAAAAAAACAAAATAAATAAAACCTCACTTCCGGTCTTCATACAACGATATGTGGAATAATGAGGTGACAAAATGTCCACGGACATAAGGTCCATTAACATTATGTCAATTTCAAACTGACGTAAGCTCCATGGACATTATGTCGGTTTTTCCAAATACATGGATTTATTGTTAATTTTTTTAAGGAAATTACGTCTGCTTCAAACAGACATTATGTCAAATGGACTTCATGTCATTTTCAAAAGAGAATTAATGTCCATGGATATATGTCTGTTTTTTAAAAGGACATATATTTAAATGAACAAAACTAAAATTGGAAACCAACATAATGTCCAAATCGACCCTATGTCCACATAAAACCGACTTAATGTCCAATTCTCCATTTGGACATGGACATGGACCTTATATCCTTTTAAAAGCGATCATAAGGTCCATGGACGTTTTTTATATATTTTTTTATATATTTTATATATATATTTATATTCACATATATTATTTTTTTTGATATTATTAATATTTATTATAATATTGGTGAAATTTTAAATTATTTGTTATTAATATTATAGACTTTAAATTACTGTATTATTAAAAATAAAATATTTTAAATTTTTGCAATTTTACTTAAAAATCGCGTTTCACTTCTGTGTAATTATGTGCTTATGTTTCATATTTATATAAATATTAATTTTATTATACAGTAATCCATCCGTGAAGGTCAACACCATGATTTCGACGTTTCATGACTAATCGTCCCAGTTGCCAGTTTTGTTAACTTGAGGAAATATTCCCCTTTTAAGGGATATTTTAAAGCAAAATGGAATTTTATATGAAATTAATGGAATTTTTAATGATATACAAAAAAAATTTGAAATTATTTTTTCTTTGTTGTAATATACAATTATATATTTTGAATTTAGTTATTCTATGTTAAACTGGTCTTTGCTCATATACCTAAACTTTGATTTAATTGAAGAAGATATAAATATTATTCTTATGAATACACAATATAGATATATATAGATATACATATATATATACACTTCGAGTATTTTCTTAGCAATTCCTGAATATCAATATAAATTAAATTTGTTTTTAAAGAATGTACTGTAATATTTTTAAAATATTTGAAATATTTTTAGATTATCGTGTTATTTTTCATATTTTTATATATAAAACCAAGAAACGGCTCTTACTTGCATTTTGCTTCTGGATACTTTTTATGGGTCTCTTTAAATTTCGGGTCCAGAACCGAAAACGGTTTTCGGATCTCACTTAAATTTTTCCTTCTGCATTTTGGTTCCGGAACCGATACACGCAACTAAACTAACTAAAAAAAGACGAGTCCATACATATTTTTCGTAGAACCAAGAAACTCATCTCAATTGCATTTTGTTGCTGGACACTATTTACTGCTCTCACTACATTTCGGGTCTGAACCCGAAAAACGATTTTCAGGGCATGGATCATGTAACTCGTTTTCGTCTGCTCGAACTTGTTGTTACTATGGTTACACTATGTTGGCACGTATAAATTACTTTCGAGAGGTCGATTGAAAAAGACAAATACGAGCTACGTGATTCATGTTTGTCTTTTGCATTTTGGTTCCATAACTGATTTCAGGTCTCACTGTTAAAAGACGGGTTTATTTTTTATATTTTATATATAGAATAAAGAAATTGATCCCACTTGCATTTTGGTTCTGGACACTAATAATAATTTTAAGTTTTCTCTTCTGCATTTTATATGAGCATTATATATTTTGTTCTGAAGTTGATAATTACTTATTTTACAAACAAAAAAATGGTTTCCTCACTTTACGATTTCATCATAAAGTCATTATATTTTAATCTATCTGTTTTTACTCCTTCATCTTTATTACGTGAGACGTTCATTAGCTAAATTGTATAACTTCATGAGCAATGGATATCTCCAAATGATCACATTATTTTTTTATAAATAACACATACCACATTTATTTTATCTGGTCCTTGACCATTTTTTTTTTACTAAATGGGTAAACATTTTACGTAAACGAGACGTAAAAATTACCAGACACGTAATAGGTAAACTATTAACCTATTTGGTAAAAAAATAATTTTACTTCTGTAGGTGATCAATTTGGTGAACATTTTATGTAATCTTTACGTCAAAAATGATCAAATTCGAATAAGGTAAACTTTTTACCTATAAGGTAAATAAATATTTATGGTTACTGTTATAGTTGACAAACTTGGTAACCATTTTACGTCAACGTACGTAAAACATAAACCAAATACGTGAAAAGTAAACTTTTTACTCAGTTCCAGCTATCAGCCATCTTTTATTAGAATTTTGCCAAAAAAAAATGTTTAAAAGAGAATAGAATGCAAAATATATAATAATAGATAATTTTCATTTTATAACCTTCTCATATAATTGATATTTTCAAAGGATAGAATTGTTTTACTCCATTATCAAAAATATGTCATTCTCGCGTATAAATCTCGTAAATAAACAATAAAAACGACTTAATTTTTAATCATATAGTGAATTTAAACCAATTCAAGTGAAACATTCACCTAACAAGTTAAATTAAAGAGGCAAGGTATACATTTAACCACAAATTACGAAACGTATGGACGTGTTTTATGTGGTCCTGTGACCTCCAGTGGAAGTAATTTGTAGGTAATCTTTACCCGATTATTTACTTGTGTTCATAGTCAGGCAAGAAACGGGAAAATATGGTGAAGCGGAGAGAGCGCAACCGCTACAAAGCCAAGTCCAAGAGTTTGGCAATACAGAATCCCAATAGTGGCTGTCAACCATCCACCCAACGCCTATTGGATCGCAAGATCCATTCGGGTATACGTAAGATCGTAACCGATGGTAGCATACCAAAAGGGAGATTCATTTCAGTAGTTTAGTACCGATAACTAGCTCTCCTAGAGGATTTGCTACACAGTTCGATAATGGTACAACTATATCTAAGGCAGGTATTGAGCGAGAAGTAGGTCAATCAAAACAGAGACAGGATAGAAACAAAGTACCAAGATCAAACTCTCGGAATGCTCCTACAGGTTCAAATGAATCTAATAAGAGGAAAATCCCTGATGACACATCTCCAATGGTCAAAATGGCGAAAAAGAGACAAGGTAATAACAAGACCAGTCTATATCGTAGCTTCGCAGAAATGGTTGATGAGAATGTAGAATTGCCACAGCAAATATGAACGATCCGGAACAAGCTGAGAACAGTTAGATAATTTATTAACTAACCTAACTGATCGTAGCAATTGATAAAGCAATCGACACAAACTCACGATTCGTTCCTAGATTCCGTAGTACATCCCATTTAGGTGATAAACATAAGGTTACAGACACACAATCTAATGAAGGTTGTTTCAACTAGCTGTGGTAGGACTGAACGATATCCCTGTGTCCAGAGAAGTGTTAGTCAACATACCTCGACAACAAGCCGTACTGACGAGAGGGTTAAATTAAGACTGGGGAAGATGAACCCTGGAGTCTCAGCTACGAAGTGGTTCCTCAAGAGGAAGGAGGAGACTGAAGGTGGTTTCCGCTTTGTGTTTGCGGCCACGGTAAATATGCTTAGCCCCCCTGATGAAAGGAGTTTACCAAATCTTCGATCAGGCCATAAAGTTGTCGGCCATTCTCATCAAGAGAAACGCCAGGCATATAACCGAAGAAGGGCCTATAGCGCTACCACATCTAAGATTTGTAGGGTAAACCTACAAACCTACATGCAAAGTGGCTCGGAGAAATCTGAGCCAAAGGTTTGCAGGTTGCACTTCGGATATGGTGCGTTTTCGTTGCATTAATAAAAATATTTTTTTGGCACACTATTAGTCCTACAATTCAATACTATAGCTACAAAGCTAGCAATGTTTCCATTGTTCAGTAAAAAATAAAAATAAAATAATATAAAAATAAATAAACTTATTATTCCTATAAAATTTATTATTTATAACACAATGCAAAACAATTTTGCGATTTAGAAAACTAAATTCTTCAAATCACTAGAAATATCTTGAGTTATTTCTAGTTTTAATGATTTAATTTTTTTTATTAAAATGGATAATGAATTAATGGATAAACTCACGTTTTCATCTTCTCTCCTGCTTCGATTATCCTCGAAATTTGAGTCCTTTGACTTTAAACAAAAATAAAAATGATAAGTTTCGGGTTAATCAATATATAATTTTAAATCACTCTAATATCTATCGTTAAACATATTTTAAAAATCCCAATTTTTATGTTCCTTTATTATTTTCAGGCTTGTTTGTCATGTAGTTAATATTTTTGCACTTAGTCAGTAAGGCAGGTTCAGCCGGTGGCTCTATGATGGTTGCCTTGTGATATTCCAGTTGATCGTAAACGGAAATATAATGCATACTATGATCCAGCACAGGCAAACTGCGTAGCTCTTCCCGACTGGGCAGCGTGAAGTTAGTGCCCAGATAAGGTTCTGACAGTTTCTGGCCATACAAACACATTGGCTTGTTGTTGATAGTGATACTCTCACTGTTCGAGGATTCCCTGTTCATACGAGCAGTGTGAATGAGATTTGCCAGAGGATCAACTAGACGAGCACCATGCAACACTTTTAGAGTAGTAGAACTTGCTACACGTTTCACGTCCGGCGGAATTCGGAATTTACTTTCGTCTTCTACAGGTTCCGTACGAGACATTTTTGCCCACTTAACCGGAGAGCCTAAAGTGCCCAGATATCGTCCAGCCAATGTCCACATTCGTACCGTAAAGTCACTGCTTGAGGTAAACATCAATTTCGGCTGACATTCGTATATAATTCCTGTTATAGGATTCGTGTGAGCCTTGTACGAATTAACGAGTTTCGGATTATCAAGATACCGTACCGTACGCTTGGCTCGACCTTCCCAGCGATCTTTAATCAGAAACGGAAACTCAAGACGAAGCTCGGGCATGTTAACATAAACTTGCTGTGCAATTGGAACACAGTAATTACAGATTAACCATGTTTTTATGTAACCCATAGTCGTACCGATAAATAGGTATCTGTTTAGTTTGTCCGTTGTCATTGCAACAACACAATCTCCGGCCATATGAATAGCATTAAAGCATCCCATGTAACCACCTTGACTGTGATGTGAGAATACTTGAATCATGCCTGGTTCAACAGCTACCAATAAAGATCCAAAGTCCGGTGACAATGGTCGGGTTAGCAGGAACAACAAACAGTAAACGGCTGTTGCCTGATTCAAGGATGCCTTCTGTGGTAGCTGAACGATAGAAATACGTCGGCCCTGTTTTGTTTGAAGTACATTTTTTTCGATTGTCTCCTTTGCATTTAATGTTTCCATTGAATCCCGTGATTTTTCGAGTCCAACAAAACTGTTTCTCAAATACTTTAAACTTTTAGTTTTGGAACGATCTAGTCGTTGGCTCTTTGGTAAACTAACTTTTAAGCCATCGTAGACGATCTTTAGTCTAGCCGTTGGATTGTCCAAACGATATCGACGATACGGTTGACCCGTTTCAAGTTTCCACAATACCAATTCACCATTGTAGCTACACGTGGCCAATGTGTCCGGTTCCGTTGCTGCCATTGCAATTATATCCTCTGTATGACAGATATCCCAACGTTTCGGTTTTGACAGTTCATCCTCACGCACATCCGAGAATTCAGTAACGTACATATTCCATCCTGCAGCCAGAATTCTGTTGTTCATCCAATAGATTGCGGTCACCTCACACATATACTCAATTGCCAGATTTCGGATGCAGACACCACTGTTAAAATCCCATATTTTTATCGTTCCATTCCGGGCACCGGTTACTAACAAATGCAGTGTTGGATCAAAAGAGGCAGCAGTGATTTCAACTCGCAGAATTTCTCCATTCTCCATTCGAGTGTGAGCTTGTTTAATAAGTTTTATTCGTTTTCCGGTCCATGGATCCCATACGATAATGTAACTGTCCAGACCACATGTCACAACCGAATGAAAGAGTTCATTGTACAGCACCACTGATACCGGTCTGGAGTGTGTGTATCCATCGGTTTTGTCTAGTTTCAACAATGGAAAACACTTAACACCTGCAATACGCATACTTGCCACCAGAAGTTCCCGGTTGCTATCATTATAGAATGCCGTTATATCCGATCGATCCGGTAATGCGTTCGCTATTAATATATACGTTTGCATTAGATCTTGTTCCACAGCATCCCAAACTTTAATGGTTTTTCCTATATCAAGAGTGTACACTTTCTTACCGCCATCTTGAATAAAAACAAATACAATACCATGATGGTGTCCAGGTAGAATGGCTGATGGTTTTTGTGGCATTATGTGGTTCCAGAATCGCACGATCGTATCTGGACCACCGGTCGCAAACATTAAACTGGCACTGTCGAACGCAAAGCAAGTCACACCTTTGTTCATTCGAAATATTATCTTATTCTTTCGCACTCCAAGTTCAGTGATAACCAGTCCAGCGGATGCGGTGTGTCCAATGGGAATGTCACGACATTCAGCCGCTGAAATAACGGCATTCAATGTGTCACAGTACTCAATTTGACGAACGATATCTTCGTGAACCCTACACAAGTCTACCACTTTCATCAATGGTAACTTGGTGCCATCCAAAAGCTGCTTCCAAGTGAGCTGTAACAATGGAGTTCCAGGTTTACTTTGAAATGGACCCCTGAGCTTAGAATTGAATTCCAGCATCACAACATTACCGTTCATATCTCCAAGCAAAATTTTACAGTCTATCTCAGAATTCTCAGAAAACCAATAGTTCATGGCGGACACAGCAAACGGAATACTTGTGATGATAATCCGAAGATTAAAACGACTTGCGGTGGTATCGTAGAAACGAAGATCTCGCTCAATGGAACTTGTGCACACCATTCTCACATCCGGCAATGGTACACAGTCTAGTATCCAAGTCTTAGCCACTTTGAGGTTAGGATTTTTCGATTTCTCTGATCGCAACAGCTCAAAGTCTTGCGTCCAATAATTAACGGTACCATCTTTGCTTACGGTGATATAGTTTCCGTGAACATGATTTACTGTTCGATCGGGCATCACTGTTGGACAGAATCGTACTCGAACAATGGGATAACGATGCACCGCTTTGCGCACTAGCGGAAATCCCTCGATAGGCATATGCAGAGATTGTTTTTGGGAGTACGGATCGTCTGCTTCAAAACCCATCAACAGGTGTGACAGAAACTCGTCCCAGTCACAGTGATTGTCCCGATTTGTGTTGATCCTCTGAAAGAGAATTCGATACTCTTCATCGGTGAATTGTATATTGAATTGGGTCAGGATATCCTTGAAGTCATCTTGCGTGAACTTTTGCGGTTGTACTTGCTGGAAAATTTCATAAAGTTCTTCGATTTCATCTGGCAGAAGGAGCTCGTGTAACCGTGGACTGGCATGGCGAACAGTCTGGCTGCTTGGTGATGAGTTCATATAAAAATATTATAAAAATAACTAGTTTATAAAAAAAACGCGACGCGACGACATTAAATATGTATTAAAAATTAAAAATTAATCAGACTCCATTTACGAGGCCTTCTAAAAAAAATACATTTTGAAGAAGGTTTTTTCTCTAATCTTGATTTGTATTGTATATTGCAGTCTCCGCGGACAAAATTTCCCGGAAAAATGTCTTTATTGGTTTGCTTAAATGCTTAAATGTTAAAAACCACATCCTAAAACGTCCTAAAATCATCTTAAAATTTTTACTTGGAAGGTTGTCTGAAATTATATTTTTTTTTAGAAGTTAAAAAATAGCAAAAGTTTACATACCACAGTTTAGCTAATATTAAGAAGTAAGAAGTATTTTTCACCTGGTTTAAGGGGTGGGGTTACATTTTTGGAGTTTTTGTGTTTTGGTGTGTGTTTAAGTTATTTTTGTTTGTATTTAGAAGGACATCTAGTTGGTTTTGTGGATAAAATGTAGTGATACAGTTTCTTATAAATTTAAAATTAATTAAATCCAATGGTTTTAATTATTGCAAACTATAAAGCAAAGCATGCAGATAATTATCGATATTTTACTAATATTGGTCATATTTTGATTTTCGGGACAATTATGTGCTAACCTATTACCGGATTAACATCTTGTACCTTTAAATTACTTAAAGTTAACATTTATGTAAACAATGTTTTTATTTTACGTAAATGTATTTTAAATATTTTGTTACAATTCTTTATGTTTGAATGTATTTTATTAGGAATAATTTGGGGTAAAGTGTGACAAGTTTAATTTGTGACAGTGGCCATTACAACAATACTGTTCAATATTTTATCAATATAAGTGTAAACTTCTATGTATAATTCTAGAAATTATTGGTCCTCAAATGATATGTATGTATTAGCTAAACTATTTAGTATTTAGCGCAAGTGATTTCGTTCAACAATAAACATAAGGCAAAATAAGGCTGGTAGCTCTAGGTACCCTAGTATTACTGCGCTAAGAAGAGAAGCTGAAGGAGAAAATGAACGAGTTGTACAAGCTCGCATTGATTTGGAGGTCGAGCCTCAGAAACGCAGCATCCGTAATCGCATTTAGACTATGGCATCGCGTCTGGCTAAGACGAATGCGAGGTTGGAACAGGTTAGATCAACACAAACAGCGGTTACCACGATTCATCCATACAGCGCCTTCTAGATCGCAAGTAAGGATACATAAGTTAGTAAAGAAGATCAATCAAGAAGCAGAGGTGTCAGCCGATTAAAAAACATCGACGGCCGGCTAGACCCTTAAATTAGACGGCGGCTATCGGCTGAAGCCGTTTTTTTTTGCCGGCTGGCTGCTAGACGATTAATTTACTTCCAGCGGCGGCTAAACGGCAACTTATGTGAAAAAAGTTATTTAATGTACTCTCTAACATACATATTTATCATCACAAAATCCATCTATAATTAAAAGGGGGTAATACAAATCTTTTATAAAAGTGCCTAAAATATAAAAGAAAATCCAGAATTTCCCGGAACGCCGCAACACATAATAATGTTTGACAGGTTGGCCACCATCTAAAAAAGACGTCGCCACAAAGTAAAATCGATATTTAAAAACCATGATGATAACGGTGATTTAAGGGGGCAGGGGTTGTAAGATCAAAAAAAATTAAAGATCTTCCTATCCTACACATTTTCAGGTAAATATTCCATATTTTACATATATTTTTCGGTAAAATTCTAATGGCTATAGGTTGGTTCTTCTAAATATAGGGATTTTTTCCGGGAGTTCTTGTGGATTTCAGTGGAATTTCCACGGGATTTCTCTTGGAATTCAGTCGGATTTCCCTGGGATTTTATCGGGATTTAACCGTTTTTACCGCACAATTTTAATTTTTATTTTGAGGGATTTCAAAAATTTGCTCGGGAAAAAATCTCAGGGAAAACCCGTTGAAATTCCGGTGAAATCCTGAGAAAATATCACGAGAATATATCAGGAAAATCCCAGGAAAATCTCAGAGTCACATTTCTTGAAATAATGAGAAATTCCGGAAAACAAAATATCAACAAAATCCTCGGGAAACGTAAAATCCCTGAAAATCTCAAGAAACTTTGGGAATACTCCGGAAATAATTATTAATTTAGCTTAGATTGTCATTTATTTGCTTTTTTGTTTTTCGTAACACGGATATTTTGATCGATTTATCAAGATTTCTTGGTGGAAAATCCCTGGGAAAATCCTGGGAAAGTCGCGTTAAAATCCTGGGGTAAATCATGCAAAATATCAGGATAATTTTGGGACATCCAGTGAAAACCTGTGGAAAAACCTAGGGGAAATCCCGAAGAAATCCAGGGAAATCATAAAACTATAGGGTGTAACCGGCTATTGATAGCAGGAGAAAATCTTTAGTCTGGCTGAGATTGAACCGCGTTGTTTCTCTCGCCGGTAGCTTGATAAACCTAATGTTTTTAGTAATCCTGAGAAAATAATATATTATAAAACTGTTATTTTCTAGTATACCGCCGACTTTAGCCGGCCGTTTCTATAAAAAGCTAGTTCAAATAAGGGACCAGCGGCCGGCGGCCACCGAAATATATAAAAAAATCGGCGGTCAGCCGGCCGGCTTACACCTCTGTCAAGGTCGGTAGTAATATACCAAGGACTAACTCCATTGAGATGGTAAGTAAAACCATTACTAATTGCAGAGCGGACAATTATTTTTGGTAGCGACTCTGGTTTTATCCCGACAATCCACAGCACGTCTCACACAAATTGTATCCACAAGGTAACAGCAGTGGACACTTAGTCCAAGATATGGCTTGTGGAAGGCGTTTCGAAGTTCGGTGTCCCAAATGGGAAACTTGCTGTGATTGAAAGGGATGAAGTTTCGGTGTCCAGAAAAGTCACAGTTCGCATACCACGACAACAAGACGCTACAGATGACAGGATGCAGCTGATGCTGAAAAAGATGAACCCTGGTGTCTTGGCCACAAAGTGTATCCTTAAAAGGAAGGAGCATCAAAAGGTGGCTTTGTGATAATATATAACAGGGGAGTCGTCCGTAGGCCTCTTGATAGATGGAGCTAACCAATTCTACTTTCAGGCGACTAAGGTGTCGGCCCATCTCGTCAAATTAAAATCCAGACCAGCAACCAACGAGAAGATGGATGTTGAACAATCTGAGCCAAAGCTTAGCGGTAGGCACTTCGGATGTGGTGATATTACAATAACCCGGATTTTTAATGGTAAGATCCAGGGTATTTACAGTAGAGGTACCATTTTTAGTAAATCCTCGTTAAGGAATGTGTTATAAGTTATATTATCGTGTCTTACAGACTGCGACTAAATAATAAATACAATACAATACTGAGATCTTTTAAAAAACTTAAATATTGTTTTGTGATATTCTGTTTGATTTACTGTTGTGAACTTGTGACTAAAAAACCGTACGCCGGCACCGTCGCGCTGTCGCCGTCGCAAACACAGATCTAAAATCGCCTAAAATTAATAAAGCTTTAAAAGCACACAATTTCGAAATCAGTGCATCGGGAAACACTGCACCAAGTTTTAAGCAGCGTTCACATATAGGCTGTCAAATCCTGCGTTTTCGTTTTTGTGATAGTATGTGTGAAATGTCACTGTGCTT
>JAAAKO020010011.1:0-18069 GCA_010015015.2 Bolitophila cinerea | reverse complement strand
TTGATTTGATTGATTTGATTGATTTGATTGATTTGATTGATTTGATTGATTTGATTGATTTGATTGATTTGATTGATATGATTGATTTGATTGATTTGTTAAAATTGATTTATTTGATTATTTTGATTTCGTTGATTTAATTGATGTCAGTTACTTGATTTAACCAGTTTATCAATTTAGATTATTTGGAAGTAAGACCCACATATTACATTTAACTCTTACAAAATATACACGCCATTTAACATATCCAGCACTTGGCAATATGTCTTTTAAGATGTTGTTACTTATATCCGTGTCTTACCATTTTGAGATTAAATCATATTTAGGATACTTTCAATTATCTTACTTTCTTCTATAAAAACAGGACAGCTACCTGAGATCTATTTAATAATTGTAGGAAAGCGCACCTGTTTCATTTCTTACGTATATCTATGCGAACTAACAAAATCCGCTCTTTTTTGCGATATAATAGCTTGTAAGCACAGATATAAAGTCTTTGTCAAGCCTCTCTCTTGACGTCTATGTGTTCTATATAACATAGAAATTCATCTAAAGATGTACTTTGTGTGTACACAAATATACAAAAGAAGAAGACGCTCTCGGTATACACAATCAGTAACGAAACAAATGCCACATAGAAAGCGTTTTTATTGCAGGCATAAAATCGTCCGGCACGATCGTACTTTGAAGATTCACCCCCTGCCAGTATTTTGTATATGTTTGCGTGCGTGTGTGGTATGGTGGATGGGGAGTAATTGATATTTTTACTCGATGCGGGGATGGGGACACTTTGTGTTTTATTTATGAGCCAGAATTCATTGGACATTCAATGTGGGATCGGTTCTATACCCATAAATCGATTTACACAAAGTGCGGATTTATTTTCTGCTGTCTCCAGCGATATTATGCGTTGCGAATTTTCGAAATGAATCGGAATTCTAAAATATTTCTGAAAAGATGAACGATATAAAAGGATACATGAAAATACTCTATGTATATATGCGAAGACGACGACTTTGTGCATAATCGTAAACTCAAACACATTAGCATTTTTTCTATTTTGTCATATATTCTAGGTTTGTATACACAGTGGGATGAGTAGGAACATTTAAAGACTTTTAAAATATACGTAACTCTTAAAAATTTAAATTGAAACATAATCCAAATACTAAAGAAAAAGAAAAAATAGATATGAACACAATCTAATTAATATTATCATATTACAAGTAGTGGACAATTAGAATTAAAACAAATGTCTTCCTCGCCATCATATTTTCACATTGTGCTACTTCGTTCGATGCTAGCCATGTAGCAAAAGGAAAATTCTTCGATTAAATTCATTCACATTCCTGAGATGTGCTCGCCATTTGGCGTCTCCTCTGTATGTATGTGTGTGTGCTTAGTGTGTGTATATTCTTTAAAGCATATTTTTACTGTATCTCTGTTGAAGAACTTGGGGGCCCTTTGAATATCTCGTGTGAATATATTATATCAACCGAAGCGTAGGACTAAAGGGTAAGACCCCCCGAAGGCAACAGAAAAGCTTTCGGGCGCTGCTGGATAGGATTTTATTTTTAGAAAACGGTTTGACTTTATTTAAATTTGTGGTTTTATGTGGAACGGTTTTATGCGAGAAAGCACACATATTCACATAAAGCTTTTATTATAACACACCACACGACACACATACATGTAAAAAGTAGTATTCGAATCGAGGAAGTGAGATAAATTATTTTATAATACACTCACAAAAAAGCTCATCAAATGCAGAAATGTGCACATACCAGGCACACTGGCACACATAGAAGATAGAACTGCTCCTCAGCGTGACGCTTTTTTTACAACATTGTTCGCTTGACAAAATATTCTATCAAATATAATGGAAAAGTTTAGAGTGGATATATTTCTGTGAAAATAGCTCGAGTAAGAACGAACTCGTATATAAATAATCAAACAAATTCAAACTTTGATAAAGTATGGAATGGATAAATACAAAAAAATACGTCCATTCTTTGGTGTCGCAATTTATTCTCCTCTTTACATCCGTATTTACTATACATTTGAGTTTAGATTTTATTCTAGAATGTTATATCTACATACATATAAATTTTACATAAGTAAGTATATATATTATATATATATATATATGAATTGAATATGTAGATAAATCGGTGACGTCAATGCGAAATGCAGATATGCGGACCCGGGAGTATTTTTCCATACATCAAAGCTTTCGATTGAACGACGCTTTAAAAGTTTAAAACTTTGCGGTCGCAGGTCGTCGCTAGGATATAATGAAGTAGTATAATATATAAAAGCTTCTCTCGTATGAGTCCGTCGGCACAGATAAATGGATTCGTGTGGTTTTCGAGCGCACCACACTGCATCTACGCATGCTAGTAATACCGAAGTGCAGTCGTGCACTTCTGCAAATGAGATCGGCATTGGGAAGAGGAGCGATGTGTGCTATATGAGCACCCTTCACTTTGGATGTGTTTACAGTTCGATGGGTAGCATGAAATTTCCAGAATATAAATGGATTTTTCGATTTGAAGTTGGAACACTTTACTTTGTCGAGCTTAACCTCTGACGGGCAGAACATTATTTTCTCAATTTGCATATATATTATATTTTGGTATACACACGAAAAATAAAAATTGAATTTATCGTTTCATATGGGATATTTTTTAAAATGTGCGATTTCAAACCCGCAGAGGACTTATAGAAGTAAGTTTAAAGGCAAATATTGTAATCTGATGTTTCAAAGTTTTTTTTTGAAAAATATTGATTTTAGTGTATAAGAATTCTTTAAAATAATTTTAAACTACAAAAAACGACCTTCATATTACAAATCAATCATTTCATAATAAAGCTTATACCAGTCTAATTTTCTTCCGTCATAGTCAAACAGCCATCAATAGAGTTTTTAAGTAAATCAGAATCTTTGTTATCAGCAGTGGAAGAGAAGCTTTAAAAAAATCAAAATATTTGCAAAACAAACAAAGCAAAATTTTATAAAGCACCGACTATACATTAAGTTGAAAAGCGAAAAACCGCAAAATTTAGTGGCTGTTGGAAAAACCACAAATTACTATTGCCTTAAGCTAACTTCACACGGTTTGTGCAATCGTGTAAATATTGCGTACATACATTTAGAGGAAATTTTACGGAAATGTGTGCCAATTTTCTTTGAAGAAAGAGATCCCGTAAAGTAGCTTTTAGTAACTATAATTCTTACCGTTTTAACAAGTAACCAGACTATTCTATTCTATTCTTTTCAAAGCAAATAATAATAAATCCTTTTTGTTTGTTTCAGCTTGTAGATGCATGTGCCAACTGTGAAATTTTTTAACTTATCATGGGAGGTTACTTTAACGCAACACACGATCACTAGGGAAATTCTAACAATTGTAGCAGTGGCACTGCTCTTTACAGCTGGCTACTTCAAAATGGACGCTTTCATAGTATCAGAATAGCTCACTCCCGGGAATTACCTTCCACAGAGGCACCTTATCATCTTTTCTAGATTTATTTCTAATAAATGAGGATCTGGTGTTTCCTCCAAATATTAATCACAGTCTTCTTTCTGTTTAAAATTGTCCAGCTGACCATAAAGCGGCTGAATTCCGAGTATAAATTTCTGAAAGCATTCTCATTGAAACCATTTCTACCGTCTAATTATTTGGTAAAACAAATTAGAGCTTATTGAACCGAGTAGTGGATTTTGGACTGAAAAACACCAGTATTCCGAATCACCACAATATGAGTACGAGTGAATTAGACCAAGC
This sequence comes from Bolitophila cinerea, assembly GCA_010015015.2. NCBI lineage: Eukaryota > Metazoa > Arthropoda > Insecta > Diptera > Mycetophilidae > Bolitophila > Bolitophila cinerea. The sequence continues at coordinate 14,281 of JAAAKO020010011.1, read as the reverse complement.
AGTTATTAAACTGTCCCTAATGTAGAAAATCGAACAAATACGAAGATGCCTCTCCCACCCGATATACTCGCCTTGATTAAGGAAAAGAATAGGCTCAGACGTCAATGGAAGAGGAACCGCTACTGCTTCAACGCACATCAATTGAAGAGCAAACTGATGTGCCTTTCAACGATCGTAGATGACCCGATATACATAGCTCTCCGCACATACTTGGAAAATGTGCTGAATGATGTCAAGCTAAATAACCACACTTTCCAAAGCATTAATAATTTCGCTGGCACGCATAGACGTTCATGTCGACTAAAGAATCAGTTGACTCATTTCTTGAAAACACTGGACCTGCCAAAAGCAAATCTGCTTGGTGAACATTTTGAAAGAAATCACAAACAGAATGACCACCTAGGGGATCCGGTCTTTATTGCACATGTGAACAGTACAGTCAGCAACGAATTTTAAGGTACCTTCGCTACAGTAGCATACTTCAGTAGTATTATGCCAGCCAAACCCTCACTTAATTTCATTTCAGAGCAAAAGACAATATCCCAAACGTAGTGATCAAGAAAACTCTCCAATAAATGCATCACTCGGATATCCATACTGTTTAACCACTGCTACATCATCGGATACTTTCCGGTCGCTTGGAAAAGGCAACAGTAATCCCTAAGTCACCAGAGGAACTGAATAGCTACAGACCAATAGCGTTGTTGTCTTGTCTCAGCTATATTTACAAGTTTCCACTTAAGTACAGGATCTTCGACCACCGCAATCAATCTGGAATTCTCCCTGACGACCAATTTGGGTTTAGACCAGGACGGACCTTAAAACAGGCACTTGATAAGTTACAAAAAGATGTGTCGCTAAAACTTAACAATACAATTTGCACCATCGCCTGCGCACTCGACATAAAGAAAGCTTTCGATACAATTGTTTTTAAAATGCTAACAGTTTTCATTTTTGCAAAAGAAGCTTTTGTGTAATGATCGTATAAAGTTGTCATTGCATTTATAACCGTTTATTTTTATAACTATATGTTTATAACCATGATACTTTTATTTTGCTACAGCGTGAAACAAGTCTTTTGAATTGATTGTTGGTAAATAAACAAATGATTGGTGTGTAGGTGAAGTTTACATCTTACAGTTATCTTGGTCATAAATAGTCTCCTTCATCAAAATTTAGTACATGGACATTACAACTGTATTTAAATTGCGGGGCGACAGCCTTGCCAGAGTTGCTGTCGCTAAATATACCAAGTTAAAGCACGGAGTGTAACCATCATTCCGAGCATATACTTTAAGGACACATGTTACCAAACTCTATGAATTATCAGAAGCTTGAAACTTCAACTTCAACGGAAGATCGTGAGACTAATCTTTTCATATGCAGGGTTATTTTTGTTTTGTTTTTGAAAAAAAAAACTTCATACAATCATGATCTACTAACCGCCGTCAATAATACATACTAAATTATTGTCCCTATTCCGGCGAAAAAACAAAACTTTTTTGTTATGTTATGTTATGAGTAGGGCAACCAAAAAAAACGCTAAACATAAAATTATCCAAAAAACATCGTTTTAAATCTTTAAAAAATCTCTAAAAATACATTATAAACAAAATCTTAAAAAAATATAATTTGCATAAAATTGTATTTAAAAATATGTACTTGATAGAATAACTTCAAAGTTTAAGTTTGTACTTAATCTATTTTTTCTCAATAAGTAACAAACTTTTTTTTTAAATTATAAAAATAAAAAAAATAAAACTGATTTATACATAGATGTTTGTAATTTGAGTGTATTTGTCTTTTAACTCAGAGTTTGTATATTTGCTAACAATCACGATCTTTTCCAAACAATAACTTTGTAATTGTCTTTAATATTTCGAGTCCGCTGTTCTTTTGACATTTTTTTTGTTCTACAGATTTAGCTTTATGCAAAATAAGCCAAAATATTCATTTATATTAAAATAAGCTATAAAAAAGCCCTAACAAGTATGGATTAAATTTCTATGAAACGTATTTCTGCGTTACTCATTTGACGATACGGTTGCCAAACAATAAGATGCTAAGGTTACGAAATCCGTATTCTGGCATACACAATTTTATAATACAGAGCAATCTCTGTCAAAATACGAAACAACTTAAATAATATGTGTAATGTAAGATTAATATAAAAGTTTTATAAAAATATCGTCAGAATTAGGACATAAATCTATAATGAATAATTCATATTAAACATTAGCCGCTTGAAAGACTCAGATGAGTCTCAAACGATGTCCACGTCGAAATTGGATGCTAGCAGCATTCCTTGCTCAAGTAATGCAATATAAATTACATCGACAAAGAAAAACATTTGTATTACTTTTATCCAAGCTGTACTGTGTCTTCTTAAACGCATAGATAAGTATTTCATGTTTATAGAACAATAGTTTGGTAGACTAAAAGAAGATACGAGAGACTATACCCGTCAATAAACTCTGCAACTCCATAATGTATAATATGTATTATCGACCATGTGTGTGGAGTGTATTGCGCGGATCCAAACGCACGCTTGCTCCGGCCAACTTTATTTGACCCAGTTACTTTTTTTGCCAAGAGCTTCCTTTTGCAAGGAGAAGCCACTCCACCGTTTGGAGCCAATTGAAAAACACAACCGCAGACCGCATATATATATATATAAATATTTATATAGCTTAAGGTCAGAAGCACCACGAGCGAGCTCGAATTTGATATAAAATTCAAGGTAATCGAGTTTATCCGAATGTGTATTCGTTTGTGTTTGTGAGTCGAAATCGTTGAAATGCATTGTCACGCAAAACTTTGCTAAAGCCGGTAATCACGCGGTCGGAACTCGGAAGATTCGTTAGGATTACCAGATTTGACCAAAATACACGGACGTATAAAAGTCCTTTTCCAGAAGCGTGTGCAGCGAAGCTTTTGCCAAGCTTTTGGCAACCTCGATTATTCAATTTCAACTGCATCTTCGTGACGCATCGTTGAACCTGTGATCCTGTGCGCACGCTGTGACTCGAAACAAATGCAGAAATCCAAATCGATGCAGTCGTACATTTATCAATTCCACTTTTCCCATTTTCCACGAGAAGCTTTCGGGCTGTTTCCATGGATATATTATAAAGTATATATATTAAAATGCGCAGTGTAAAAGTGTATCGCGAGACAAATTCATTGCGAGACGCAGCCCGAGTTTATAATATATAGGAATAGAAGAAAATACCTCCGCCGCTTTTCCGCGACGTGCCCTTGGTGCGATGCCAAGAAAATTCGGGCGCTTGCTCCGTACTACTATGCGCTTATTCTCCCATGGCACTCACACACACATACAGAATAATGAATGTTTATTACATGTTTTGTTCAATAAAAACTTATATGCTGTGCACGGAAAAGCGAATGTTCAGCAAATCGCAAAATTGTTTCAAAAATTCAAAGGCGACCGACGCCGCGTTTTGTATAGTGCTGCTGTTTTCGCGAAAACTGACAAAGAGGAGGTTTTTTCTTAGCATATATATATATAAAATAAGGGTGGTGTGGCGCGAACCCGACAAACGAGACGACGACAAAAAAAGTGCCCGCACATAAATATTTCCTTTTGGGATTGGATTTGGTATAAAGTTTTGTGGGTAATAATGTGGGTTGTATTGATCTGGATTCTATTATGTATTTATAGACATATATATATACATATATTGCGGCCATATCATCACGTAGAGCTTTTTGTGGTCCGTTTTGTTTCTACACTCTAATTGCTTTCTCAAGACTCCAAGCAAAGTGTGTGTGTGTGTGTGCGTGGCTTTTTGTGGTGATGGTGCGAAGGTGCCGTCAAACGCAACACACCAAAAAAACTTTTTGCACAAGATTAAGCGCGGACATTTTCCAAGGGGGCAATCAACGCATTCTTCGGATTAGGCTCAACGAGAATCTTAATGTGTTTTATTGATTTTTTCCGTTTTGAGATCATATATGAAATTTGATGGACCAATCTAAAAATAGAGGAAACGTAATTGTACCCTCGCACCGAAGTTGGCAAACAAAACTTTTCCGGGATAAATCTTACAAACATCAGGTATTAAAGGTATATAGAAAAGTCAGAGAAAAATTTCAGATCTCAAGTGGCCTGATGTATACTAAAGTAATACTAAACTCGCCACTGTTATATTCATGTTATCTGTGCGTGTGTGTGGGTGTTGTTGTATTGTTAAAGGCTCGAAGCGACAGGCGGGTGGTGAGGTGAACGGCTTTTCCGCTGGAACAACATATAAATATGTCAGTGTGACACCATGAGCAATACATTGATAACGATAACATTTATTTGCGTTCATTTATCGATCTGAAAGTATAGTATATCTATATATAAATATATGAGTCGTATGGAATGAGGCAGGACGGTGTGCGTGAAGCAAGCTGCGGATTTTGGAGTTCACCGCCACATTACAAATACCGCATGGATAAAGCTGCGCAGCACGCCCGCCGCGCCGCTTGCCAACGAAAAAGTCTGGGCAAATATACGTTGAGATATATGTATAAAATGTACACTATATACATATGTATGTTTAAATATATATGTTACCGCTTTTTCCCGAGAAGAATGTTATCCTCAACCACGAACGAAACGAAACGATCGAAAAAAGGGAAATGATTTTTATTGCTGCGCGAAAAAGGGTGTTGTTTGGTGATACGATTCTAATTTATTGGGGCATAGATTTAAAACTTGTGTATTTAGGTGAATTTTGGTAAATCGTCTAAGCTTATGTGTTTATATCTGGATAAATCGAATGTATATTTGTATATAAATTTATTTATATAGTATATGTGTGCGAGCTTCTGTATGTATTGGGAATCCTGTAAAGATTTGATATGCGTGTTTATGTTGTAGCCTAGAGAAATCAAAAATAATTGCACGTGGGATTGTTTCACGTCTTATAGAAACATTGTGTTTTGTAGGTTTATTGTTTTTTTTTAATATATTAAGAGAGTGTTAAAATCTACGTCAACTACTATAAAAAGGTTTTGTATTGAATTGTTTATGCCAATCACAAATTTATATTGTCAGTTACAGTTTACTCATTTGAAAAAAATCTTGAAATAATTTGTAAAAAATGCATTGGATTAATTTACTCTTAAATTCATAATACGCGAAACAATATTTTGATATTTCTTTTTTAAAACACACTCTCCCGAAAAATCATTTAAAACTGTCATTTTTTCCTTCCAAGTCTCCTTAAGAGGGTTTGCGGATCCAAAAAAAAACGAAATAAGGTAAACATTAAATCCCAAAATAATTTGGAAAGGGTCACTATTGTAAAGTTCAGCCCATAATTAAAGTAATGAAACGCGGTTCCCTCCTAGTATGTCAGCATTCGTGTCTTCAGTCTAAATCAGGCCCTAATTTTAAATAATACATATTATTTAGTAACAATTCTTGGTGTTATTTTTCAATTAAACTCTGAATTGCTCCGATAGAGATTTTTCCATCACTGAAAATCATAATTGTCTAAGAAAAAACAATTGTTAATAATATCTATATAACATTGATCAATTCGGTATGTACTTTAAAATGTATTTAAGAAAAAAGTTGAATACAGAAATATCTTTGCAAATTAAAACAGAATGATTGGATACCGACGAAATTGACAGGAGGAATAACTCGTCGGTATTGCGCACGATAGATATTTATGATCCGAAAGTTTTGGGTTTTATATGTTTTTTTCGACTATGCACTTTAAATCAGTAAGTTTCTCTAGCTATAAATAGTTTTCTTAATGGTCTTTTCAAACAACGGGACATTGCTACATTTAATAATTATACAAACGCACCTAAATAGAGAACACGTATAGATGGCGTTGATGTTACTAGTTCGTTTACAAAATATAGCCAGAAAATTCTCTGTTCAAAGACATATCTCAAAAAATATCGTATTTGCATTGTAAAATTGTTAGAGTCGCTTTCAAGGCAAGTTCTAATTTATATTAATCAGGGATGTGTTGCGAAATCTCGAACAAAATATAAGCTTCAAGATCATAAGCGGCACATGAACCCATACAATGGTCGCGTGTATCCCGCAAGGAATTGAAAAGGGATTTGAGAGAGATTCGTTACACAGGATTGGTTTTTATATAGTATACATTTTGTAAACATTTAAACATAATAGGGGCATTTTTACACAGTTAAACTAAAAACAAAAAAATGTATAATTGAATCGGTAATATATCGTAAATCAATATACTCTCATTATATTTACGCTTCTGTGTTGACTTGCCAATAAATAATAGTTATTATTATTAGTTATAGTTATTATTTTATATTGTATAAACTACCTAACTAGCCATTTCGTTTTAATGATAGCATTTCATGTTTTGGAGCTTGGCAAACACAGTACCAAACACGTATAGTCAGGCCAGCAATCAATTGGAAATAACCACCCTGCCCAACCTCTTCCCGGTTATCTGTTTAAGTTTCATTATAGTTGCATCCGCAATCCTGCGACGCCCTGTTGAGTAATCACCCACAATATCTTCCCACACAAGCCCAGTTACCCATCCCTCGGGTAAAAAATGCACCACTCTATTTCGCTAATTACTCGACTAACTGTCGCTCTCTGGCAAATTTATGCACACTTTAAAACTGTCAGTTTATCTCTCAAAGCTTATCCGCGTTTCCCCGCTCCCTCCATAGAGTTCCTCATAAGCGCGGCGCCGCGCTGCGCCGCCATTCAAAAGTTTTCTGTGCAAACTTTGTCTTATAAAATTGAACTTATAACAATATTATTGTGTGTACGTATACTTTTAATGTAATATATTTTATATATAGTATCATATAAATGTATTTAAATCAGTATTATGAATTTGTTCTCCTCTTTTGATCCTTATTGCGTTTATACGTAACGATGCTGATTCTTGAATCGTACCATAACTTATCCACGTATGTGACATAACATAAACACACAACATGATTCGTAAGCTTAAAGTTATTTTTGAAATTATATGTATATAATTGTGCTAAAACATGTGCTCAGCTCTTAGTTAAAATATAAAAACGTACTATTCGCTAATTGCATCCCTTTCATATAGAAACAGAGAGCGCGCGTTGTGACGTGACGATGTGCCAGAGCCGCTGATTCAACGTGGTCACAAAGGCTAGCATTGCATAAATTATACGCAAACACAAGCTTTCTGGCTCACATAATCACCGGTTTTTCGTATAACGCATAAAAAAGCTTTTGTGTAGTTAAGCGGAAAGCACATCTCTTTTCAGAAAGTGTATACATAGTTTATAATAATATATATGTATATAGTATATATAGAGGGCAATGTTCTCTATGCATATTGTATTATAATTAGCTATGTTTGCATAAATACTCAGCCTTGCCTCGCATTAGGTAAAACCCTACGTTGGACCGGAAAACCGGAACGGCTAATCGCAATGCCGAACCGTTAGCGATGCGGTCATTACGTGGATGGGCCACCCCAAATTACCGCATTAATTATGCAAACAACCTTAATAACTCCCACCGATGCGACGCCAACAACGACGGACACGGCACCACGAGTGTCCCAAAAATAAGCCGCAAATTACTTCAAACCAAAATATATATATATATAATATTATAAATACTTTGAATGTGCCCGCGTGGGCGTAAATAATTAAAGCACACGTAATATATAAATGCGCGTTGCATGAAACACTCTCGACCAAAATGTATACAAACACATTTACAGAGAGCTTAAAGCTTTGCGAAAACACACATACATACACGATAGGTTGCAGAGTGATGATGAAGTGTGGTAGTGGTGGACAGGAGAGTGGTGGAGTCATACATTTTACACATAATAAAATTAAACAAACACGTTGGCTAAATAAGCAACATCGTTGACATTCGAGCACATTGTGCACGCTGGAAGCGGGGAAGCGGGGGTATATGTTTTGACAGCTTGAGCTTTGCAAATACACTCAAACAAACAAACACTCATTCCCGCGATGGACGCATATTTGTATACATTTCAACATTCAGGCGCCACAAAATAAATACCAACGTAGAAACCCATCAAAACATCTATCCTTGCACATGCACATTGCAGCACACAATGCAGCTCCGGTCGGCCGCGTCGTCGTCGTCGACGGCACTCAAAACGCAGCCCAAGCTTTTGTACAATAAATAATCCAATTCCGTGGCACACATACACAATCACACACACACTCTCTCTCACACACACACACACACACACACACACACACACACACACACACACACATTCAAACAGCATTGTAAAATGCAGCAGGGCCGTTACAGTCTCTCTACATGTATATATAATATTTATATCCCTGTGTGTGTGTATACTGCAGCTATAAACTTCAAAAGCTTTGAACTTACCGTGTGTCTTAGTATAATATTTTAAACCGTACACGTAATCTCCGTTTTCTTTGAGTTGTTATGCTGCGGTTGACACTGACACGCACTCGCGCGTGCTCGAACTTAGATAACACACACACACAAATACACCCAAACAAACTAACTCAAGAGAGTGACACTAGCACACAAGCTTAATATATAGACAACACACAAGTGTGACACACTGGCGAAAAGAAAAACCTTGCACTTTACTTCGAATTTTCATACGGGAAAACTGTTATAGAAGACAACGCGAGATACGACCGAACTCGAATAAAACCTCTGCGAAACTGCGTGCTCTGGATACGTGATCTCGCTGGCAGGCTGCGACGACGAAGGCGGCGATGGCGATGGACGTCGCGACGCGCACAAGAGAAAAGCTCTCTATGTTTGTGTAGGATAGGGGAAATTGCGAGCCGCGCGCACGCATCACAACGCTTCTCTACTGGTCCAGCACACGTGAAGGGGTAGCACACCAAAATATGGCAACGTCGCACAAGCATGCTCGCAAGTGGTGCTTTTTATTGTGGGTGTTATAATAGTGTTGTTGTTGTTGTTGTTGTGGGGTGTACACTGCGTGTGTATGTGTGTCTGTGTGAATGCGGGTATTTGCGTACACACACATTTAGAAAAAAACTTTATATGTATGCAAATTCACTTTAGTATTCCGGGACGCATTTACAGTATATTCTTAATTATATAAATACACAGACACACACACACACACATAAAGCCAGACACAAAAACACACATCTATACGCGTTCTCACTGCATAAACTGTAATTTGAATGTGTTTGTGTGTTGATGCTCTTGGGATCGTATCGATTTTACAGAAGAATGAGCTTTATAGAAAAGGCGAAAACGCGCGCGCACGCGGACGCATGTGTTCCAGTTTTGAGGAGTTTCGTATAAGTATACAAAATGCATACTATATATTATATACGATCGGGATAGATTTACAACTTTAAGTGGAGCAGAGAGGAGCGGTTGTTTTTAATGTGACAATAGTTTTGGAGATGAGTCATGAGTATTGGTAGGGTGGTGAATTAAATAAATAGGTCCAGCACGTGTTGTAGAAAATTGATGCATATTGGTAGTATATTTTACTAATTCTATCTTATTTGTTATTATAAATTTAAATTTATTCACTCATATCACAAAAGCAATTGTTTCTTTTAATCAAAATAATTAAGTGGGGATGTGTTATATTTAAAATTAAAATATGAATTTTAAAAAAAATATTGCAATGTATTTTTATAAGGATTAAAATAAAATGATTTAAAAAAAGTTCTTTGAAAAAATGTCTACATTCTTGTTGCCATGAATAAATTATTAAATTGTCACCAAAAAAATCATATTAATTTCAATCACAGTAGAATATAGAGAAAAACTATATTTTTTAAGAGCCATTGCCGGAGCTGTACTTTATTTTTAAATTCTCTATATTAGTTTTGCGTGTCTGTGATCTTGCTTGTTTGCTTGCACGGATTCTTATGCGGCATAATTAACCAAAAAACTTGGCCAATGGACATGCATTCTATTAATTCCCCTATCTCTCATTAGGGGGTAATGGGAAAAACCATTATATGCACAAGGGGCACAAGGGGTAAAATTTTAAAAGGCACTAGGCTAAGTAATTTTTGTAAAAAAATCTGCTTCTTTACATTTAACCCTTTGATGCCCAAAAAAAAGTTAGAAGTTGTCAAAATTTGTTACATATACCAAGAAAATAATAGTTGAGAATTTATATAAAACAAATGTTTTTTTAGGGTTGATTAATTACCTGGTAAAAAATGTTTTACTTTATTTTGGGTAGGGTATGTAGTATAAAAATTCTTTCGAATTTATATCAAATTTAATTTAAGGTGCATATTTATACTTATAAAAAAATGCGTAGTACCATATAATTAAATTACGTTTAAAATTTATTTTGTTCTATAAAACTATTATATTTTCTGTTCATATTTACTAATAATTCAATGTTTTTATTTGCACAATTTCAATTTTTTAGTGCATAATTTCTATTTTTAGTTCATAAGTTAGTTATTATTTTAAGTGCTGCACTATACATTTTCATAGATGGTGGTGCTTAAAACCCAGTGAACTTTTGATCGTTGAGGTAACTGAAGGCAGTATTGTAGCCTCAAAGATTTTTTTCGTAAAATTTTTAAGTGTTTTTTGATACAAAAATGTCTCACGGTCGCGCATTGAGCTTAAAGTTTTAACAATTTGCTATTTTTTTTAAATAGACACTTAAACAAAGATAACTTGTCACCTGATCGTTACATTTTTTTAAAACAACTTTTCCTATAATCTCTTAAAACCTATTTTTAAGATGTAAGCATCAGGAGACAAGTCATCTTAGTTTAAGGGTACATTTTTGAAAAATCACTGAGTTTAAAAATATTTTTTTTAAATGTTTAGCTTACCGCGAACCAGCGACATCTCACACGCGAGTTCAAGTTCTATAAGTTGCATCATACGTCATACAATAAAGACTTTTCTACATAGTTAAAGACTTTTTCCACACAGTTACTATAACTAATAGCATAGTGAATTTAACTTTGAAGAACTTAAAAAGTTTAAAACACTTTACTTCAAAGTAAAAAACACTTTACCACAAACTAAATTTTTTTACTTTGTAAAGTATATATTTATTGGAGTGTATTTCGATTTCAATTGATCATTCACGAAAACTCATTTCTTTCATTTTTTCATGTGTATATAAGATTCAACTTTGTTTGTTTGTTTCGTATTTATCTGGTGGTTGAAAACCAAAACACCCGTAACTAAATCCTGGCTACGGCCTTGATATACCGCAAAAATGTACTTCAGCATCTCCTATATCATCTATATATAATATTTCAAATACCTTTTTAAATTTATCTATCTATCTTTCCTAATATCCCTCTTAAATTATGCTATTCCAGCAGCTGGCATTCTATAACATAAATAGCTAGGATTAAGCAATTGATTTACTCCACAAATATCGTTCGAAAGACATATACATAATACAATGCACATAAACCATTTACTTAACTCGTATAATATTATATGTAAAATAAACTCGTGCGGTATAGTTTCGATTAAACATCTTAATCCGGGGTATAATGGATCGAAGCCGCACTTGTTTGTCTCGACGCGTTTTGCGCAGCAATTGTTTTCGAAGGCAAGTGCAGCCGGCACAGCGGCTGTGTCGGCTCGGCTCAGCTTTGTCCCTCGATAATGTATCAAAAACTAATTGTTTTATAGTGTTTCCCGAACCGTTTTAATCATGCACTCTCCCATTTGCCAAATTATGCAAAATGCACTTTCCTGGCACAGAGTGACTAGCACCGCAAACCGCATATATATATATATATATATATATATTATAGTTTATATATATAGTATATAATTTGTATATGTATTCTATTGCACATATAGTTTAAATATAAAACTATATAATATAGTATAGAGAGATTAAATTAGTGTATTTCGAACACACACTAACGATGCCACGAGGAGAGAACACACCGACAAATGTACACACTGAACAATGTATAATCACTTTACATAATATAGTGTTTGATCTAATGTATACTATACATAAACTATAAATGATGCATTTCAATCGATTTTCTATATATATATATATAATACATACATTTACATCATAATAATATATAGACTCACTCACAAACGCATATGACAGCTCGGATACTCTACAGTAACCATCAGGAATAAAACATAAAAGTTTTTTTCCATTACTAAAAAAAACGTGTTAAGGTTCAATCTAAATTTTCCAGTTTACATTAGATATAACGAGAATGGAATATCACGAAATATCACATAATTTTTATATGTATTATTTCGTTTCAAAACGAATAAGCCAAATGATTATACGCTTAAAAATTATATGCATAAAAAACGGACGATATGGATTATGTGTGTGCAGTGAAAAAAAATATTTCGTTACTTTTTATAAAAAAACAACACATTTTTATAAGTTTCATTTTGTTCAAATTCAAATATTTTTTATATTTCCATAATCCATTTCGTGCATTCAATTCAATTATAAATTTTAAAAATATTTATAAAAACCTTGTTTTTTTTTCAAATAAATTATGGATTGTAGCGAGTTTTAAAATGCTTTTAATATTTAATAACCAAAAAAAAAAAAAAGTACTCGCACGAGTAAATAAAAATGATGTGCTTGTAAATATTATTTATGCACTAATTTGAATAAATACGATTTAGACCATAAATCATCAATTTCAAAATGTATGGGTAAATGTGTAAAAAAATGAATTATCACAAAAAAAATATGTTTAGATTATAGAATAATTCGCTTGTAAACGAAATAGCACATAAATTCTAAAACTAATTATCACATAAAAAGTTTAAAAAAATATTTTTATGTGATTATTCGTTTTCAAACGAATTAGTCTATAAACCCATTTTCGAATTTATTAGATAATTCGTTTATTCACAAAATCATATTGGTTTTAAACTAATTAGTCTAAAATCTCATACAAATTGATTTTTATATGATAATTGTTTTTTTATGTAATATGTCATTATGTGATAATTGGTGCCCCCAGTGGGACCTCATCTATTCTCGCTACATCATTATTACTATTAAGCATATTTGGAAAAAATATCTTCTTCGATTTAATTAATAATTATTATTTTTTCCAAAATCTTATTCTTCAAGATCTTGTATACCGCTTTAGAGAATTTATCTATGAAGCCATAACTGCTGTCTAACAGGAACCCAACTAGACTAGACTAGATTAATCATGACAGGGGCAGAACATAAAGCATGCATATAAATGACAAAATATGTCCAACATGAGGAGGGCTGGGAACATGCGCTCTAACATTTGTATGCATTTGTCAAATAAAAAATACTGAAATGTCTAAAAAGTCGCAAGCCTAGACATAATTATGTCAGGAACTATTTCGTAAACATAATTTATGTTATGACATATTAGGTCTCCACAATACTTTTAGATGTCTTGACATAGTGTATGTCTTTTACAGGTTGTCAATTAGTAATGACAGTCATTCTTATGAAATGTATACGTTATTGCCAATAAAAACATTTTTTTATTTGAACATTTACAACTCAAATTTAAATTCTTATTGGGTATATTTCAAGTTGATTTTAATCATTTCAAATCGATTTAAGTACTTGCAACAAAAGATTACTAAAATCTACTTTTATTTAAAATACAAAAATATACTCTTGGTCTATTAAAATGCCATCAAATTAGATTATAGTTGAGATTAATTGTAATTTTTCAAGAGTTTTTTTTTAAACATTTAATTTTTACCGGTTTCCTGGATAGCAAGAAATTAATCTTCTCTTTCAAACAGGTTTTGTTTCTTGCTTTTCAGGACACCGGAAAAATAAAAAAACGAAAAGACCTAATATAATGATTATTAAGTCTTTTCGATCTACTTTAATTTGATAAAAACTGATCTAAACATCCAGGCATAGGTAATTTCGTAAATCTGTATCTGTATATGTCGTTGTCACATCCATACAAAGATCCTTATTCTGTTGTGAGAACTAAGACTGTAGAGAACTAGCAAATATTTTACAATGATATATCGAGAGAGGTTTATTATTCAGATCGATAAAATTAAAGCAGCGTTTGAAAATGAATACAATTTTAGAGATAACGGAACGAAACAGTGCCATGTAGCTTATGAAAGTTTTTTTCTAAGTCCAGTGCAAACAAGTTTTTTTTGCCAAGTTTGAGCTAGATAAGTGGAAGTGGGTTTAAAAATTGTCAAAAAAATTATCGACGGTCATAATATATACCAAGTGAATAAAGAACAAAATAGATTACCAATATTTTTTTTAAATTTAATCTTCAAAAAAAATTATAT
>JAAAKO020010010.1:13656-34465 GCA_010015015.2 Bolitophila cinerea | reverse complement strand
CAACTGATCCATATTCTAAATGTGATCTTACATGAGCACAATACACGCTTTTTAGTGCTTTTAAGTTTACGAAATCAATTATAGAAATTATAGAGGCATAAAACTACTTACGTTATTTTTATATAATTTTAAAAATACTACATCAAAAAATTATCTAACTTTTATCATAATCCCATCATAGCCATATTCCAAATTCACACTTTTTTTCATCTCGCGTCACTAATATGTATTTACCATTTAACAATTCCCATGTCACCCCTAAAGGTTCTCCAATATGACCCAAATCTCCTCTACCACCACCCAATGACCTGAGTTCGATGGTTCCATACCACCTCCTAGGGTACCTCACCGTTTTACCCTCATCTCTCATTTCTCCTAAAGAAATATTTTGGCTTCCATAAGGCTATTTCGAGGGACAATCGTGTGCTTGGTTTTGTGCGAAGTAGATTTGGCGAACTTATATAGTGGTTTCGCTCTGTCATGAAATAGCTTCGATATAACTTCATTTCGCAAGTCAAAAAAAGCAGATTGGGAGGCAAGAGAATGCTTTTTTGAAGCTGTTCGGAAGAAACTACTAGCTCTGAATCCATGAAAAACTGGCATTTTCATCATTAGTATTTCAAACCAGCCTTAGGAACATCTACAAATAAGAAAATAAAATACATAATTACATTTTTTTTGATGTTGCACTACAAATATAGCATTGTTGATATGATCAAAGTTGCAGCATTATATACTTTGGCGTCAACCTTTGTAAGAGTCATATTGTGTTTAACATAATTCTACCTTCGTGTTCTATAATTTGCGGCATCTTTGATATATTTAATTTCTTCATTGGTATTGTCTGCTGTCTCTTTTGTAAAACGTATTCATATTGAGGATGGTGTTGTATTTTTCCAAATGGTATTCTTTTGCCCTGAGTCTAAATTTACCAATAGTTGTAACAGCACAATAGAATTTGGAAAAATATTGCAGTCTGAATCTTGACCGTTCTTAAACTTTTGTGTAAATCGGGAAACATCACATCCCACTTATAAATATAGGTCAGTTTATTACAGTCTTAACTTTCTCTAAATATGTAAGCAATCTTGATGCAGTATGATTTAGTAAACTCTGCAGATTTGATTCAGCAATTTTCTCAGTTACGTTTATTGAATCTGGATATGATTGATTTTTTGCAAAATTGTGTAGCAAGGTAGATATGGATGGGATCTTCTTTTTATCTTATACTGATTTTTCTAAAGTACAGCCTCAGCAAACATTGACAGTGCCTTAAGTGGGGGCAGCTGATGTGAAGTTGAAGAGGCATTTTTGTAGTGTATTGCTGGCTAGAGCCGATGCAGTGAGCACTTTTAGTATTTTGGAAGGATCCCTTTTTCCTTCCACTTGAATTTTCACCTGAACTGCAGCGTATAAGAAATCTGTTGACTCATTACTCTTAAACATCGTTTCTGTTTTGCGTCTTTTACTTTTTTCACTGGATTCATGAAATGTCTGAACCTGTGTTGTTTAGGTAGTTTAAATGATAATGTTTTTAGCCAAATTTGATTTTTCTTAATGAAATATTCTTCTTAATAATCGGCATATGTCCATCTTAGCTTAAACTCCGAATTTAGTCTTGAAAATCTTTTTCTTATAAACTGTTGGTCGTCTCTTGTTCAAACCTCTTTAATGAAATAATTATCAACAAAATCCATTTTATTCATTAAGATTTTTAAGATGATTTTGCTGTTGCATCATGTTGAATTTTTCTCCTTTAGTATATTATTTGCTATAAATAAATCCTATTAACAAAATGCAGAAATTGAAAATAAAATATGTGTATAACTTAAGCTAAGCCCTAACTACAACATAAGAATCGGAAGAATTCTGAAAAGTTTTTAGCAGGGATTGAAAGCTTGACCCTTATTGAAAAAATATCGCGGGACTTGTCATAACAAAAACATATATAACAAAAACCGTATATAAAAAAATATCAAATCCAAAAAAAAATTTATAATATCACTATATAAGTAAAAAAAAATAAAGTGTGCAAAATTAAATTTAAATATTCTAACTTACCTTCTTCAAAATGTGACATGTTTCCAAAAATATTTAGTTTGGTTTTATGTCTTTTAATCACTTTAATTTGTACGCTTTTTTAGGTATACGGATAGAACCAAAATGAAAATTTAAATTATCGTCAAGTTCAAAGTCGAACTAATTACAATACTGATGCGTCTAAATCACCAAGCGAAATAGTTTCATGTTCTGTAAGTATTTTATTTTTAGACGACATTTCTAATTTGAAATAATATTGACTTTTTAAAATAGAGTTTTGGCCAGCTAGATTCTGTGAGATACTCCACTGTTCGTCGGTCGGTGCCGTTGACACCACCGACACATTAATAAATCATCAGTTACAGTTAACCGATTGTTGATTCAGGAAATCAACTAAGTATATATTGAATCGGACACAACAAGAAAATTATGGTACAATGTTTATAAGAGTTTTCAATAAAAATAAACCTGATGATTGGAGCCAATAATAAAGAAGAACGCATTATGTCGGACGAGAAAATTAAGAATGGAAATTGATATTTGATTGACAACATCGGTATCGAGAGTTGTTTGCTGAGAATGTTATGGTGCTTATCGGAATCGTGGTGACGTTGTTGGTAAAATCTTGTATACGTTGGAGCCTATATGACAGGAGACAGAACCGTATGTAATGGATTCAACGGAAGCACCAATTTTTCTATTCGGTCTTTGCGATAAGAAAATCTAAACAATTGGCTATATTCCCGCTCAAATTTTTTTAGGTCTTAGACCGTTTAGACATTTTAGAACATTCCTAAAATATTTTATGTGTTTCCTAAAATTTAAATATTTGTTGATTTTAGCGTCAAATTGAAGGTTAAGAACATATGCTAAAAAAATGAAACCAGTGTTTATAAAAGAAAATCGTGTTTTAAAATGATCTAAAATTTCTAAAAGGTCTAAAAAGTAAAATATTTTGAGCGTGAATACGGCTGAATGAATAATTTACCGAATTACAGGTGGAAAAAAATAACAAACGAAAGCCGGCTCATGTCGGGAAAGGCCAAACTGTGAGGTATCATTATAGGTGCTGTGGAAATAGTTTGTCATTTTCAGTTGATATATAAATGTAAAACGAGAAAAAGGTTATATTATTATTGCCAAATCGATCTTGATACTATAATTAATTTGGCTTTACTTTTAAGACTTACAAACAACTTGATCTTTTTTGGCACTACAACTTTTATAGAATTTTATATTTTAATAATCTTTCTTTAACTTTATTTGGTATATATGGCCGTCGATAGATTTTTCGATCACTTCCAGTTATCTAATCCTTCACAAAGTTCGCACTTAAACTCGTTTGCAGGATACTTAGGAAAAAATAAACAAAAATAACAACAAAAAATTAATTATAACTCAATTATTTGTAACTACCTATTCAATAAATAATGAAATTTCTGGTATTTATCAATATAAATCATCTGTGAAGATTTTTCCAATGCTCTTTTTAGGTTTTGAAAAACGAAAATGTGTATTTCATTGCGTCCAATAAACACGAAATGCACCCTGAATCAATAACAATTTGACACTGAAACTGAAACAAAATACCCCTTAACGATTGTGTGTCTTGTTAAAAACAACAACATTCCCCCGAAACACGACTTGCACTTGTGCATATATGAAATATGTATGTATATGTATATAGTTTCAACGCATAAGTATGTGTGCATAACAGAGATATCAAAAAACGTATAAAAAACCATGAAACCGAGGGCGCGCGCATGTACAAACACATCCAGAAAAAAACACATTATTTGCGCACAGAAAACAGAAGAAAAAACCCCAGCCACCACATTATTATAATGTATATTATGTTGTCCTCCACTCCACATGCACACACACACACACTCGCCCCGGTCTAATAAGGGTTGAAATCTGAGTTCCTTTTAGCAATTTGATGTGCGCGCACATATTGGTCGCATTGGGACCGTAAATATACAAAATATTTTATCACATTTGCAACGCGGACTGGAATAATAAATAAACCACACGCGCGTTGCATTTCAAATATATTCTTATTATTTATGATTCCCTTTAAATGCACGTTCACATTTAATTGGACATACTAAAAAAAAAATACCATCGTGTTTGTTTACTCAAATTACTTTTGAACTTGCTACCCGCGGACAGTGTGGTGTGGTTGGATGTGTTGAATTCAAAGAAATATCCAGAGGAGCGTTCAAGCGCGTGTAAACACCCTGCGGATGATGTGCCTCAGTAGCACAGCAGCAGCGTGCCGAACACCGCCACTAAGACACCGCGTTGTTTATGACTCTCCTCTGGCCAAGTGTAACATATTGCTGACTCTGAAAACGGCGTAAATTAATCGCGTGCAACAAATTGATGACAGCACACCCTTAATGACATAATATACGTAAACGCAAGGCTCTCGTTTAGTGAATATATATAAAGTCGGTTTTTCGGGACTCGGAGAGTGTTTCATCGTGCCGACAAGAACATATATTTAACATAAAACACACTTGAGGAAAATTGCTCGAAAGCACCACAGATAAATTACAATATTTTTGTGCATGTGGTAGTTCTTGGTATTTTTGTTTTGACCTAAAACAGCGCGCGTTCCAACGGGATGACCTGCTATAAGAGGATCGACATCGAACGTGTCGAATTTCAGATGTTAATATCTATGGTTACATGCGTTTCACATCCTTGTCCATTGCGTTCACCAAAAGGAGGCACACGCGGCGGCGCGGCATCTTCGGTCGATATTATATGTATTATTTAGACATAATTATTGTACCATCATCATGTATACTGATTTATTTTGACATCTGAGTTGTGAGTGTGTGTGTGTGTATGTCTGTTGTGTTTCTGGTGAAAAAATAGAGGGCTCACATTGTCTTAGACTTGAGTGCATGGCCGAAGTTTGGATGATGTAGTATAAGTTGTATATATCAGATTGCTATGCGAATGGATTTCGGTTGAAACGTCTTATTGATCATTTGCGGCACTTATTTGTACTTGTACAACAGTCAAATATGATATATATTACAGAATTTACTGGAACGGCACTTCAATACTAATTGACCTTTTTTAAAAATATTTGTTAGTAAGAGAGAGTGGACAAATATACAAAAATATATAATAGTTAATTAATTATTATTTACTATTAGCTTTTAGTACTCGGCTTTGCATGGGGAAAATTTTAATTATATATTACAATATATATTAAAAAGAATTGTAAATTGTATTATTTTGAATTTATATCTATTAAAAATTATTATGATTTTAGTACAATTTTCATTTAGGTTAAAATAAATCGTCAACATTATTTTTTTTGTGCAACTTTTTATTTTTGTTGAATTTTTGAATATTTGTTTTTAGATTCACAATACAATTTAATTAATATAACTTTTTGGTAAACTTTTTTTTTAAACTTAATGTTTTTTTTGAAAAAAATGTAATACAAATTATAAAATGTGCCGTTAAAAACAAGTATCATTATGCTAATAATAAAAACAGGTAAATTAGAAAGCAGTTAAATATTTAAAATTGTCGAATAAAAACACTAAATTTTGATGAAAACCTAAATTAATGTTTAAATAGAATTTATAAAAAATGCTAATAGAAATGTAAATTTGTGCAAAATAAAATAAATAAATATTTTAATAAGAATCAAAAATATGCAGATTTTTTTTTAATATGCCATGATTCAAATTATAATAGTTAAATTCTATATAAAACAGTCAATTTAAAAATAAATTTATTGAATTCATATTCATTTGATTTAAGGGCATTTTTTAAATAAATAATTATATTCTATATATTTAATTTAAAACAATATATAATTTAGATAAAGATTTAATATTTTTATTCGCAATTAAAGTCAACTAATGCAAAATGTAACATTTCAAAAAGTAGAAATATTTACAAAAATGTAGGTTTCTTCTTCGTCCCTTAATAATAATATAAATTATTCAACAATTGAAAATGGTAATCTTTCCGGCGTTTATACTTTTGTTTGTTAGATTCCGGTTCACAAAATAAAAAACCGAGCTGTAAAAACATACTAAAATTGATAAATTATAAAGTTTTTGAATAATAACATGAAAACGTAATACATATTAAAAAAAATGTTGATAAAAAGTAAATTTGTAATAATAAAATAACAACTAAATATAAAAATTAAATGTTTGATTAACAAACTATAATTTAATTTAAAAAATGTGTTATTTTAATAAAGCAAAAAGTATTATGTTTATTTTGATGAAAAAAAAGTTTATATGTATTTATTGGTAAAAAGTGAAAAGTTTCTATATAAAATTTTTTTTTAGGTTAAACCAATTAATTTTTAAATTTCTAAATTATCTTCAAAGATCTAAAATAGTATAAATTGAATAACAAATATATTTAAATGAACAGAGGCTAAAAACTATATAATACAATATTTGATGGTTTCTGAAGAAAAGGCAGCAGACCTCAATATTTCTTTGTCTTAACTTCATCTTTATTAATTAGGCCGTATTAGAATACGCCCAAGCAATCAAAATCACAGACACGCGTTTTTTTAATATATAAAATTTCAAAATATAGTTAAAAATAAAATTAAAAATATGTTTTAAAATGGCCAATTATTCCTTCCTAGAGAAACTCCATCTTTATATATAAGATTATTTTTACTAAATAATATAACAATAAATATAATTATTATTTTAAATTAAAAATAAAAATATTTATATTTTAAGTAAATAAAATGTTGATATTTATTATTATTATTTTTAAGATACGAGAAATTTGTCCAAACGAGTATTACATACATTTCGTTTATGAATCTAATGATTAGGTACATTGCTGAAAAAACAAATGGTATGAAAAATAATTTTTATATTATAATAAATAATGGAATAAGTTTAAGTAAGTAAAACAAAATATTTAGTATTTATTTGTATTGATATCTGTATAAGAACAATAAGCATTTACATTAGTCATTTGATACATTTTTAGTTTCTTGTTTAAAATCACTTTCTATTCGGTTACATTTGAGTTACTTATATATCGGAAATAATAATTCTTTAGTAAATAATACTAATTATTTAATAATTATTCGAAATTAGTACTAAATGTAATAATTACTAATTGAAAATATACAAATCAATAATAAATATATTGTTTTTACTAAATGTAATAATTACTAATTGAAAATATACAAATCAATAATAAATATATTGTTTTTATTATTTTCATTCTGAAAATTTCGTATTTAAATGATTTTTTTAACTACTTCTACACCCTGGTTAGTACAAGCTTTAGGTTAGGTTTTTAGATGATAGAAGCCTTTTAAATTTTTTCAATTATACATTTTTAACATAGCTAGATCATAAGTTTTGAAGTTTTATAATAAATGCTTCAAAAAGTATACAAAATTTATTTTAATTAAAAGTTCTTTTAGTGACTGTTTAAGAGTGTATTTACATTATTTTAACGATGTTTACTTGAAAATAAAATATAGAAATAATAATTGATATTGAACGCGAGAATTATTATCGATGCAATATTTCGATTTATTTAAACAAAACACGTTTTCTTTGTATAATATAATTTAGAGAGTGGACGAATTTAAATAATAATTTTATAATGATAATTTTCTGTAAAAAAAGATGATGGTATTAAATCAGGCCTGTCCAACCCAAATTACTTGACGTGCCTTTATTAGATACAAAATTAGACGCTGGC
Organism: Bolitophila cinerea; assembly: GCA_010015015.2. Lineage (NCBI taxonomy): Eukaryota > Metazoa > Arthropoda > Insecta > Diptera > Mycetophilidae > Bolitophila > Bolitophila cinerea. The sequence goes on along the minus strand of JAAAKO020010010.1, from coordinate 26,692 downwards.
TGCAAAAAAAATTAGAAAGATTTTTTATGATAACGGGTATTACATACATTTCCAGACCTGAAAAACAACAAAAAATATTTTTTTGTATGAAGGATTTTGAATGCTCATACAAAGAAAAACTATAAATAATTAATATATTATAATTAATATTTGAATAAGTATAATTATTTAATAAATATATATTTTTTTAAATTGATACTAAATATAATATTTTTTTACTAATAATTTATTCTTTGTAATTTATAATTATATTATTTATACGAGCTATATAGCTCTTTATTATATTCAAATAAAGCACATTATTTTTATTTTTATTATACAAAACAATAAGAAATATTAAAAATATTTATTATTTTTGTTTTAAATATTTAGTATTCAATTGATTTTTAAGTTCTTCCATTTTCTGATATATTGAAAAAACATGTTATCCCAAGAAAACCTCTAAATGCAATTTTTTTGATTAAACATGACAAACTTTAACTTTTTTTAAATTTTAAAATAAAAATACTATGAAAATCGTATTTAAATGCTATTTGAGTAATATTTATTTTTAACTATATTATGAATATAGTATTTTAAATACCTTTTGGTAAACATGAATATTAGACACACATACATCTTAAAAATTGCTTATATTTCAAAATTATTGGACTTCCATTAGAATAATGTGAGGGACCCCGTTACCACTTATCCCGCAAGGTTTCTAAGGTTTCTTCGAAGTAGGTTTGGCATAGTTATGAGGTTTTGAGCTATCATAAAAACCTCAATATCACTTCCTTTCACAAGTCAAATAGAAGAAAGTCTCGATTTTCTCGATATTCTGTTTTAAATATTATTATATTTAAAATACTGCATAAGTATATTTACACTTTAGAAAAAAACACAGTTTGGAAAAAGTGTGTTTTTTATTTCTTAATAATTTAATAGACACAAATTAAAGCATTTTTATTTAGAGGAACTTAATTCCAATAATAGAAGCATACAATACATGATGTTAAACAATAAATAAAGCAGAAATATTTAATTGCTTTGGTTGTTTGTGATAAATTTTAGTCAAATGTACCAATTGATATTTATTCTATGTTATAATACCAATTTATATTTATATTTAATGACTATTATAAGTAATTATGACCTTTACAAAATTTATATAATTAAATTTGATTGATTTAATGACATGACAATGACAGTTTTACTGAAAAAGAAATAACATTGTTATATATAACATATTCAAAATAACAAAAATAATAATGTGAGCGTGAAAGCTCTGGACCAGTGAACTTCTTATTTGCACTGGAATTGAAAATAAACTTAAAGTTAAAACTTTACTTACAAGATTATATTTTTTTTTGTTGATGTTTGAACTGTTAAATGCAATTTTATAATATATTTATTAGAGTGAAAAAAGTCTTTCAGGTAGAACAGGTTGACCTGAAACTGAATACTATGTATTTAACAGTTTGTGATTAGAAAAAATAAAACACTTTTGAGAGAGTAACAGACAGGAAATTATGTCTGTTTAAACTGAAAACATTTTTGTTCATAAAAAAATATTTAAAGAGTTTTTAGAAAATCGGGTTACCTGATTTGTGAATGTGATAGCGTTTATCTATATTCTATGTATGAGAAGGAGTAATCATTTTCATAAATAATTTATTTTATTTTTAATTATCTGTTATTTATTGATGTATTTTTGATATAGTTGTGATTTAATAACGAAAAAATATTGTATTGGAGGTCAGAACGACAGAATTTTTCGGTTCGAGAGCCTGTTGTTTGGGTTGAGACCCGATTTAGTTCAGTTCAGGTTTTATAAGTCAAAAACCGTTTTTTTTCAGGAACCTTGACATTTTTGGACACGGCTTTTGTCAACAGCAAAAACACATGTTCGCCAAAAAAGTATGTATGGCTTCACAAACAATTTAGTCAATGTGCGTGTAACATAGGTAGAATAAAGACAAAATCTCAATTAATATCTCAATAAAATCTCTTATAAAAAATCTCCACTACAAAAAGCTTTAAAAAATTAACCTTTATTAGGCTATTATTTATTTATTTGCGTAAACAAAATCATTTCAATTTAAAAAATGTACCTTTTATTCTATTTTTTTAATTTGATATTATTTTTTCTACAAGTTCAATAACGACATTTTGAAAATTTAACTTGAGATCATCAATAAAAGGAATTACATAGAAAAACAAGAAAAATAAAATAAAACATAAACTACTAAATATTTTTATAAACGTTTTATGGAAACCACAAAAACATAATTTAAAAAAATACAAAAAAAAGTTTCTTTATCTAAGCTCTCAATGATGATCTCTAGTTTAGTTCAATACTGGTGCGTATGAGGGAAAAAGATAGCAGAAAACGTTATGATAAATTAAAAAAATGTAAAAGATATGAAAAAATGCGATATAGTTTTTTACTTAAATACATAATATAAATCAGACTTTCAATAGTAACAATATTCACGAAATCACGCTTACTCATAAATGTATTACTAAAATAAAGGATAATCAATTACTTATTAAACATGCCTATTGTTGCTGTGTGTACCAAGCCAAACATATTTTTAAAAAACACCCTGTATGCATTTTTTTAATTTTACCGATGTTTTATTTGTTAAAAAAATGACAAAATAAAATTTAAAAAAATATACCTAAAAAATGTTTTATAAAATTTTTTTGAGATTTTTTTTTGGAAAAATTAATAAAAATATGTTTGGTATTTTAAATATGAAAGGTTTTGTTTTTTTTTTAAATATAAACAAACCGAAATAACAAACTTTTCTCTGGTGTAAGCTGGACGCTGGATAGTGTACACTTTAAAATAACTATCTTTGAATTTAGGTTTTTCATCTTCCTGAAAATGTTTTGGGGTCTATTTCATGCCGCCACCTTATATATATAATAATACTTTACCAATCGATTAGGATAAATCAGATAAAATCATCATATAAATTCCAGATATGTGAAAAGATTCCTGTATTACATTTTGAAAGATCGATGTCGTCATTCCTAATGTCTTAATTTGGTTTTTGAATGTACTCAGTGTGTAAAGAATTATAAAAATAACATTTTTTTGGACTTATCTCCTTAACAGAAGATTACTGCCATCACACACAGACACACACATACACACTCAAAAAGTCTGTCAAACCGTGCCGCAAGTAATATTTATAAATATTTGAAAATATATAAAATAAATGTATACATATTAATATATAGTTTGAAATGTCCAAGTTATTTTACCTACTGCTCACCAGCCTAATTATATACCTCAAACCTATATAATAATATGAATATTATATATATATATATATATAATACGTACAATTATACATATGTTATGCTTATGCATGAATGCATTTTGTGTGCATATATGTGTAATTCTGTGTCTGTTGTGCCTTTTTACGTTTCAATCAGCGCGCGCGGGGCAGTTAAACAGATTATTAATTCTGAGCGTGTCAAATAAGATCTTCAACTTATACTTGTATTATATATACACGATATATACGATATAATGTATATCTTTAACCAAAAGCGGATGAAACGGTCAAATACAAAGGAGAATCGTAACAATTTTGTTTGCCGATAACTCTACTTATGCGTGCCAAGCAAAGAAAGAGAGCAAGAGAGAAGGCCGACCGAATGACAAATGAATCATTGCCCGGATTTAGTGAACATTTAATTTTAAACCGATGTTATTCCATTTACGCGAGCGACAGTTAAGCTTTTTCTCTGTGTGTCCGTCCGCGAGTGCCTGATGCATCGAGCCTGCGCGTGGACCCGTGCGTGCGTGTTTGGCTGCAAAGGATTTCAGAGATAAGTCGATTTGGAGACAGGAGAAAACGTCTTTGAAAATAATCTTATTTGAAATGGTTTATACATTATTTTTTTTGGGTGACATATATACTATATATGCTCTTATGTATATATAGACGATGAGAGGACGTTTGAAGTCGAGCGCCCTAAGCGAGAAATAAAAACAATTTAAACCGTTTAAGGTGTGCTCGTAGCGTGCGCCAAAGAAGAGATCTCTGGACACCTTTAATTGTAATACTGTTAGAGGGATTTTGAGACCCAGCACCCAGAGCCTCGTTAAGAATAAACACGTTCATTTCTCAGTCAATATATAATATACAGGTACAATCTTCATGTATATATTTTATAAAAATACAAAAATATAATAAAAATCACGAATTTCCAAATGTATATGATTATCAACGAATGTTATTGTAAACATTCTCAAATATCATAAAAAAACATCAATTTAGCTTTTGACTTAAACTATAGCGGATTTGACACTTTGTGCGTGCGCAGAATGCCGCAAGCAAAATCTTGCAATCACGTATATATATATATTCTTCTTATAGTCTATTCAATGCGCAAAGTGTATGTGGTTATATATAATTTCTATATATATATATACAGAGGTATGGTTGACTTCTTTGTTCATATTGCTATTGATATATTTATATATTTTGTTGTCTTCAAGCCAGAGCCAGAGCCAAGGAGTGTGGCCGGCGGCAAGGCATTGCACGACCGGCGGCGCGGCGGCAAAGTTGAAAGAAAGCGCAAAGACCAATATTAGATCGGTTAACAATATCATCAACTATTGATGGTTGTGTGCGTGGGCGTGTCTCGGTGCCATTTGATCCATTATTGTCCTTTTTTGTGTCGGCTGGTCGGCCGGCAGTGATTATTGGCGCGGTGTGGCACAAATACAACTTTATTTTTGTATTTATTTATGTGTGACGTTTTTTTTCTCTTCTATATATCTTCTTTCTCTCCTTAAAACGTATATATCCTTCTGTCACTTTGGAAAGAAAAACAATGCACACATCTTTATATATGTATTGGTTGCGAGCTGATGATGTGCGGATTGGACTCTGGAGAGGAGTATTCGTTGGTGGTGGCTCTGTGTCGGTGTGTTTTATGTGTATCAACATTATTGGTGACATGCACACAAACGCAAACAAATACACAGAGAAACGCCGCCGCCGCCGAAACAGTAGCCAAGAAGCGCGGCGGCAACTTGTTACGCAAACACCATACCCTTTTGTGCGTAGGAAAAGATACTGTATTTATATAGTATTTTTTTAGCCTTATATAGTGACATTTAGATTATAAGTCACTTATAGGTTTTTTTTGGAAGAAAGGATCATTCCGGGGCAAGTGTTGTCCTTATAGATTATTTTTTATTGTGTATATAAAAAGGAGAAAATTACTAGCGGATTATTATACACAAATACGTACACATTCATATAAACATCATTCAATTTACTCATCTACATTCCTGCCTGAAAAAGGACCCCATTTTAGTGTTGCGCAACCAGTTAGTTATATGCGTTATATTTTTGTGAAAATGGAGTTCTGATTTTACAGGATGCATGAAATTTCGACCATAACAATTCGTCAATAGCATTTCATTTAAAAAAAATTGACGGAAAGCAGCATTATTACATTATTATTTATCACAAACTGTGTTGGTCTTGTCATCTTCTGTGAAGCACTGAAATTTATTTTTTACGCTATTTATGAGCTTACACAATTTAAATTTAACTTTCATAAATATACAATAAATAAAGTTACGGTGGTGGCTAGTCTTTATACATTACCAACTTTTCCAACCCTTACTTGATGAAAAAAACGGATTGGAGCGTATATAACAGATTAATGACGATCCTCAGAACCCATGCAAATAAATTGTCTCTATATCACGGATGTATATCGCACAGAAATCGGTCATGCCGTGATTAAAGGCTATATATATACAACTTTTTTAATTTTTCGAGCAAAATACTCCAATTTGGTAGCTATATATCATTCATTTTCTGGTCTCGCGTGTTGCGGTTGGAAAAATGACTTTTCAATATACCTCTATATCGGTCATATTTTGTTCTTGGCAAAAATGGAACATTTTAACTATCCGTATATTGTTTAGAAGTTAGTCATTTTTCGGTCCATCGACAGTTGGTGACAGTTGACGGCAGTTTATGTAATCACCCAAACAGTCAACTGCGCACAATCTACTGCTTAGCAACTGTCGAAAGTAGCAGTTTAGTAGCAGTGAGTGTAGGCAAATAATCATGTAATTTATACCATTCAATCAAAAAAGATATATTGAATTGCTATTCAAAAAAAACAAAGAAAAGGTTTTTTAAATGAACTATTGTTGGTGTGTGCTGATGCTGTATAAGTGTGCGCAACCTAAATTTTATTTCCTAAAGACAAACCGGTGATAGATCGTATAGATCACCCATAGATCATCAAAAACCAACTTGGACGGAGAACCGTGCGGTTTAACATTATTTTTGAGACATCCTGTAAAATAACTTTCTGAACAAACAAAAAAAGTTGAAATTGCCACTTTTAATAATTTATCGATACATTTTTGGAAAAAATATTTAATAGTTGTACAAAGCCATTCTGGGATAGCTTTGAAGTATGTATATGCCAAAAAAAATCTATCCTGTATTTTCGGACCAAACAAAAAAAGTTGAGGTGGGCATTATTTATTACTTATCAATGACTTTAATAAGTAAAAAAGGAAAAAACCTTTTACGCCATTTGGAATAGTTGTGGAGCATATGCAAAAAGAGAGTGCTAAACTGTTACCTGTGACTTTGGAAATAGCAGTTGCCAAAGTCTCAGTTCACAACTGTGAAAATTCAACAAAAACAGCAGTTGCGACTGCGCAATGTGACGAACTGCTTCTTTTTGCCAGCGACAGTTGCGACAACTGTCGCCAACTGTCGTAAACTGTTAAGGCAATTAATGGCAACTGTAACCAACTGACATAAAAACATCTGTAACTGCTACTTTTAACTGGTATCATTTTATTCTTTTAAAACATTTTGGGATTTATATACGGTTAAAAAATTACAGATATAGAAAACATATTGTGACCGATATATAGATATATATATATATATACATATATACCGATATTTAGAATGTAAATTCCTGTGAGCACAAACTTAAATGTTTGCGGCAACCCCCGGCGTGCCCCGTTCGCCCCCTCCCGCACTCTGCATTAACGGCGCCTCTGCCAAGCTTTGCCTTGCTCTTCCAGCCGAGCGATAAAATTGAAATATTTGCATATTTGTCGATAGGCCATTTCGAGTGTATAAATTATGTATTAGATTCTTCCGGGTAGGAACTCTCAAGAGAAATTCAATTGTGAATAATAACATTTTAATAAAAAAAATTTTTGGTGAAGTGAAGCCGCAACTTGACACATGTTCGTTTTTTTCTTGATTTTGGCTCTTTTGGTATTATTGTTATTGAGTTTTGTTTAGTTGTGCTATTGGAAAGGATTTTTTGTATTTCGGTGAGCGTGTAAGAGAGATGATAAATTTTAAACCATTAATTTACCTCTCAAAAGCTAACTTTATTAAATCGTGTTAATTATAATACGCAATTATTTTCAATTTGATCAAATTATTCGACTCGAAGGACCAGGGTACAGTGTTTAACCCATTTCACTTCATATATAAGCACTATATATATAGGATTCCTGTATAGCAGTGAATCTCCAATTCATTAAATAATCCGGCTCGAAAGACCGCGGTACATTGTGGTCCGATTTGGTTATACCCCAATTCATTACATCCGGCAACACTGCAGCCAGCACCAAGTATACCACTCGGTCGTAGCGGTGATAGACATTTCCGTTTCGTCATCCCTAAAGCAGTAAAGAAAGGACACATACCTCCATGGATTCGTGTCTTTCTGGTTCCACTGGAACTTCGAATAAAGTTAGGGTGAAAAGCTTCTAAACATGAATTTTAGAATTCGCCGTGGATTTAAATTGATTTTTATTGCCACAGATGTCGCTAAAGGCTATTATTGGTGTAGAAATTTGGTCGATTAGATGATTTGAGGAAACTATTTCTATTGATTTCTCATCCGGCTCGAAGGACCATCACACAGTGTAGGTATTTAAATAGTGATTTGGTATTTTCTATTGAAAACTTCGAAAACTAAACTGAATGTGTAAAAATATAATATTTTAAATTGTCCGGCTCGAAGGACCAATATTTTTTTGCTAAAGTGCTGAATTTAAAAGATAATGAAAATTCATAAATTAATACTATACGCTGTTTGACAGCTACCCAAATTCAAAATCAATCAACCTTATAACTGTGGGACTCTAATAAGCAACACAATAGTTTATCCGAACGACAAAGCAGTAAACATTGTAAGCTGGTCAGATTCAACTGACTAATAAGCATGCTGATTTCCGTGTTTAGGGTCATTAGTTAGAACCTCATCCCTAATAATTCCATCGATAATGCATTCGAGGCACTTAAGGAAGAATGAGGTAAGCAATATAGTATAAGGTCTAAAAAACTTGATGGAAGTTACAGAAAAACCGTGGTTTTGGAATGAACTTAAGTTGTAAGCAATGTCCCTTGAATAGCCAATATTAGGCCAATAGTATCATTCGGCTAATCGTTCGTGATTCGGGCAATCTTATTATTTGGCTAATCGTGATTCGACCAATCGTATCATTCGGCCAATCATAGCACATGCGATGATAATATTCATTTTCCGATTGGTCGTAATCACGATTGGTCAAATAATACGATTGGCCGAATCACAAATGGCCAAATGATACGATTGGCCTAATATTAGGATTGGCCGAATCACGATTATTCGATTGATACGATTGGACGAATTACGATTGGCTAAATCACGAACGATTATCCGAATGATACGATCAGCCGAATCTCGAATAGCAGAATGATACGATTGGCCCGTTATTCGTTAATCGGCCGAATGATTCAATTGGCCTAATAACGATTGGCCGAATGATACGATTGTCCTAATCAGGATAGGCCGACACACAAAAACCTTTTGTTAATGTTGAGAAAGATGATTTTAATGAGGAGGGACTTATTTTATAGACTATGTGGTGTGTTCATCCCATAGATTAAGATCCAAATTGGCGGAATGTACGTTGCTGGGTTAATAGACTCAGGAGCTCAGTCCACTTTAGTCGAGAAAGATGAATAAGTAATTAACTCAATTTGTCGCCAATAGAAACAGCGAGCGGAGAAAATATGTTGAGTTGTTACAGGTTCAATTGACCTTACTATATTCTTTTAAAAGGTCGTTTCATTGTTAGAACAGCGGAGGCGTAGAACTTAAAAAACATATCAGGCATTTTTCCGTTTTCCAAAGAGAGGAGGTTGAGCAAGACCCACCTTACCTAGCATTCTATCAAGACATGCCAGAACGTCCAGCCCATTAAACAAATAAATTATAATATATCCCCTATATGCAGACTGAAAAAATAAAGAGTTCGATCGTCTTATCCAGCTTGACGTTATTGAACCATATGAGTTGTGATCCTTGCTCTTGGTCAAACCATCCAATCTTTGCCATAAAAAAGTTCTCAGGTAAAATTTGTATATGTCTTTTCGCTAGGAAACTGAACAATATTACAGTAAAGAATGCATATTGAACATCCCTAGCCGCAGATTAATAGGATCTTGGGCAGACTCACCGGAATTCACCGTAACGACACAGTCCAATTGGCATACGTTTATAGTTAATGAGAAATAGATAAATGGAATATATCCATTTCTCCAGATAGAACTCATTTACTATAAACGTATGCCGATTGGACTTTGTCGTTTAGTTAAACAGGTAATTTAGTGTGGTCTTGAGCATTCTGTCTTCGTGTATCTGAATCCTGGATGACGTAATTATTGGCAACGAAACTATGGAAAATCACTTTGAAATCCTAAAAGTACTTGCCAAGAGGTTGAATATAGGTATGGACTATAGAGTATATCAAGGTTTTGGGTGTTAGTTGATTGGTTCTTGTGGTATCGATCCTGACCCTGAAAAAGTTAGTGCAGTAACGAATTATCCGACTCGGAAGAACGAGTCAGGGACTTTTGACGATTATTTGGAATAGCTGTTGGGTATCACCGCATTATGCCGAGGTTCTCCACGATCGCGAATCCGTTGTCCGATATGCCTAAAGTAGAAATCAAACAAGCGTTCGACGATCTAAAGAATATTCTCGTATCTCAACCAGAACTCCCGAATCCAGATTATGCGAAGCGATTGATGAATAATGCTGCATCTATTCTGCCGCTTCCGATACTGGGGTGCCATGTTGGTCCAAGGCAAAACTGAAGTGGAAACAGCGATAGTTTATCTGATGTATACATGACAAAATCTCTCGACAACACAGCAGAAATATCCGACGACCGAATGTGAATGTGAATGTGTCTGGCTGTTGTAACGGCGATTGAGAAGTCCAGGCCTTATATAGAGGACGTCCCATGTACGGTGATAAGAAATCACGCTTCTCTGATGGTGGTGATGTCCATCCGTTATACTGCTGGTCGTTAAGATAGATGGGCGTTGAGGTTACATGACTTCGAACCAAAGCACAGGACTGTAGTTAACGTAACTGTACAGATATTAGAGATGAGTTGAACATTGGCCTCCGTAAACGAATTCTAGAAATCTCGCGCAAGATTATTGGGAATTCCAAATCAAGAAAAAATCTGGTTAACAAATTCTGTCCAATGGTGTCGTAACATCGGCTATTGAAATGTCAACGGCGTATGGTTGTACCAAAGAATTCGCTAACACTCGTGTTACAGGAATGTAACGACGACCCTTGTAGCGCAAATGGTGTGTTCCACAAAACGTGCAACCGTGTTAAACAAAAAAGGATGAAATGTTTCACCATAATTTTCAAACAAATGTTTATTTACAAAAATGTATCACATATTCTTCTAAAAATAACCAAAAAGGACAATTTTTTTCATGAATCTCAAAGTTTACACAGAAAATTTGACAAAGCTTCATAATTGTATTTATAAACCTATCAAAGTTTTAAAATCTCCCTAATAAAACACGAAATTTGAACGGAATCCTGGCGTTTTTTATTATTTCTCGCGAAATTTTGACGTTTGTTGTTGTTGTTTACGAATATTTTGACAGTTTCCATACAACAAACTGTCAAAATAGTCGATAAAATTATCGTTAAATTTTCACAGAATATCAGCCCAGATTACGCGTTAGATAATCACGAGCATCATATTGGCCTTTAAATTTAAAGTTTTAGATGTTTTCCATAGCCGTTTCCATTCGCCTTGAAATGTTAACTTTCAGATGTTTTTCCACATCCGGCTCGAAGGACCAAACAAAACGAAATATTAAATCTACTCCATTCCAAGCTGTAAACTTAGTGAACGCACTCTTTTTCACTGACGCTGGTGATTTAATAAAATATGTTTTAATGCATGTTCAAAAAATAACACCGACCAAATAAAATGCGCCTAATTCGCCCCAAATGTGATCCACATTATTTTTGGCAAACTGTAACATGTTCCCCTCGCAAAGCACTGCGACAAATCTAAGCAATAATTTACACGCAGCTCACAACAAATAAATTAAATACTCATTAATAATCCGAAAGGCATGCGTTCACATATTTCTGCTGCACAAAAACAAAGCAATAAAAGCGCGAGTGCGCACGTATTATTATTATTATTGTTATTATTATTATTAGGATTTGAGTGTTTGTGCTTTGTGTAGCACGGTGTGGGCGTCTCCGCCTCGCCGGACAATTTACGACGGACGTTTGATTTGAATAAGCGCGCGCTCGCGGCGCACTGCATTTGAATTTTCACAAATTATAAATGGCGCAACCGATACGACGGAATGTGCGCGCGATGCTCGACAGACGTCGCTCACGTCTCAAACTATTCACATATAGACACACGAGACGTGCGAGAGGAGAACTGTCACAAATCACAATCGCAAGCGAAACGGCGTGCTGTCACTGCGTCCGCGCAGATTTAGCGAGTTTCTAGAGACTTTATGTAAATATGAATAAATGCAAATGCATTTAAATGCATTTCCGACGTACGAACACACACGCACGATTCGACACACACACACTCGTACAAACAAAGTGCACTCTATATAAATTAATAAAATCTGTCAAGTGCTAACTGCACAAGTACGACTGCAGCGCCCCGCACCAGAATCAGTGTGCAATGCAGTGTGCATGCTCGTAATTACAGGTTTCAATGTAAACATTTCGTAATAAAACAATCTATATACATGATGTATCATAAAATAAAGTATACTACCGCGCACTCTGGCGAACAAGCGTGCAAGTCATATCAATAAACATAAACATATATTATGACATACAAACAAACATAAATATAACCTCAAATACACACACACACACGCGCAGAGCTTAATATTATCGTAGTATATGTGTAATAATGTTAAATCCGTATGTTGAATGGTGGAATTAACTCAGATAAGTGGGTTCGCTCTAATTGGATGAGTTTGTAACATACAATACGTCAGTGCGCGGTAATATATATCCTCCTTTTTGATGCTTCTAATGCGGCAATGCGCTGACAGGCGGCGCGGCATACGCTCGCGGTTAATAGTGATAATAATAGTAAACAGATAAACTCTACTCTACACATAGACATAATTTTACAATGCACTATAAATACGTTCACTCGAATTATGCGCACGTCTATGCGCTAAGTGAAACATTACAATATTTAACTTTAAGTACCGTTCCATATCGTTCCAGATGTCGTAAGTAGATAGTATCATCATTATCATAATTTATGTGTTTGTGTGTTTGTGTGTGTGTGCTTTTTTATCGCCTCGCACATTATATCCCTTCCTGTCTGTGTGTATGTGTGTGTGTGCCTCTTACCGCCCCCGCCTATATAGCTTCGTTGTTGCATCCCACTCACTCGACAAAATGCGCGCCACATTTATTTAAATATACTCAGACACTAAACATATATACATAATATATATACATAAATGGAGTATATGATAAACATACGATTTTAATCGCCTCGGAACGGTCGCGCAGCCCCCATGACCCTTCCCCCCCCCCCCCCCCCCCCCCCCCCCCCCCCGCCCTCACGGCGCCCCCCCGGTGCTCTCGCTATAAATCGGCTTACATCCACCTATAGTTTACGGCTTTGCGCCTACCCCACCAAGTGCCGCC
>JAAAKO020010010.1:0-13646 GCA_010015015.2 Bolitophila cinerea | reverse complement strand
GGAACGGTCGCGCAGCCCCCATGACCCTTCCCCTCCCCCTACATACCCCCGCCGCCGCCACTGCTATAATGGCGCACACTGGTTGCTCTAGTTATAAATCGGCTTACATCCATTTATAGTTTACGGCTTTACGCATACATTACACAGTGCTGCTCTCTATGTCAGTGTGTGTGTGTGTAGGCCCGACACAGTGTCTCGCCAGGCCAAACATGTTTTATATACACACACACACACACACATATTAAAAAAGCATATATAGAATTCAGTAGCGGTTTTTTCGCGCTCGCAATGTGAGTTTTATAGGTTAGTAAAATGTGTTTTGTATAGTACTACATATATAATTCGCATATCTGACACTCGTATCGTGCAGATCGTTTTTTTATATGCTATATGTATATTTATGTAGAGCATTCTATATAGAGTCACATCATTGTTGCATAGATATATTTGAATAATTGTGCTTTTGTGAATTGGATACGCGTGTTTGAAGCGAGATGAGTATTTCAAGCCACGGTTATATTTATTGTTGGTCCTTCGAGACGAATTTTTATGTGATCCACTCTAATTGAGATTTGCACGCTGGTGGGGATCTCTTCTCAAGACACCACTTTGCGTCTTTGATTGGTCCTTTGAGCCGGATTTTTATGTTATCCATTCAAATTGTGATTTGCACTCTGGTTGTGACCTTCCCAAGACGCCAGTTGGCTAAGTTGTAGTGGCATCGCTATTGTGATTGTCAACTAGGGAAGTAGATCATGATCGTGATCATGCAGACGTATCAGTTGTACCAACTTCTAAGTGTAACAACAAAGCAAATATCGATCCACGCCAATTAAAACATATGGCATCATACGAAAACCATTAGATTTGGAGTTACGACGTCATTTCACAGGGAACCATCAGATACGGTTGACTGCAGGTGCTGAGGACGCAATCTTGACCCAAAATTGTGCCCAGAAATCAAAGACCGGCAAAGAAAGTACACACAGTCGACGTTGCACAGAGCAGCGACGATGATTTCTTCATCAACTCGATCGACGAGGACGAACGAAACTGGTTCGAGCCAGGTTGAAAATGAGAAATTTTAAATCAAACTCGACAGCGGCGCCCAAGGCAACCTTATCGCGACAAAAATCGGTGAACGCATAAAGGACTCCCGAACGAAGCGGATCATCACATACGGCGGAGAGCAGATCAACGTTAGCGGGGAAATAACAGCCATGACATGAGTGCGAGGTGAGTCCTATGACATCAATTCCATCGTAGTCGACAAGGATGTGTCACCGGTGCTGAGAAAATCCAGCTGCGAACAGACCGGGCTGATATATTGCGAGTCGAGGAAGTCAACACTAAACAACCGGTATTCGATGGTCTTGGCTATCTAAACATTTTTTTCAATACGACATTGATTCCATCTACAGCCCAACATTTGAGATTCATACAGCCAGTTGTATCCCGCACGCGTACAGACAGTTGGTCAAGGACAAGCTCGATAACATGGTGAAGCAAAACGTCATACGTGAGATCACCGGGGCCACACCAGCAGTATCACCAATGGTCGTCGTCAAGCAACATTGATGAATTCAGATGTGCATTGACCCTAAAGAGATAAAACTTTCTGAGAGAACGCAAAAATATCTAACGTTTGCGACACCTTGGGGTTGGTACTCTTGCATATAACTACCTTTTGGTCTTTGCTCGGCGCCAGAGGTGTTCCAACAAATCATGTCAAATCTACTGTCGGGCATTGCAAAAGCCGAGGCATCGATTGACGATACCTAATACACGCCGCTTTCTTAGCAGAGCTTAAGACAACCACAGCTGAGGTCATCGAACGGATCAAGAATGCCGGACTCACACTCAAAAAAGATAAATTCGAATTCGAGGTGCCCAAAATCAAATTTCTGGGGCACATGCTTAGCGCAAGGGATGTCAAAATTGATCCAGAAAATTTATCCCGAGATTGTCACAGATCACCCAACCATTGCGCAAGCTCCTGGAAAAAGAAACCTAGTGGGTCTGAACTCCACATCAATCAAAGGCATTGCAGGAGATAAAATTCCACATAAAAGCCATTTTCGGACAAGGTGAGATGAGCGGCACTCTCATTTTCGGGTGTCACTGAGCTCACGGTCAGCACAAACACTGCAAGTGGGTCCAGGATCGTTTTCCTGGTGGAGGATAGGGTTTCTGTCGGTTAATGGAGAGTAAGTCTGTCAATTTCAAATAAATTATTTTGGTTTATTATGGGGTACGACACCAGATGACCTCAAGAGAATGCGACTAAGTTGATAAAGTCGGAACATATCTTTAAGCACCAGGGATTTTCTTAACTCCAACTCCCCATTGAAAACGGGTTCAAACAAAAAGGTTGGATCGTGGACCAACTCATTGACTTACTACAAGGTTAAAGTGTGTGATAGCATGGCTGCATGCGTGTTGTCTTGCAGACAACGGGCGAGCTCTGTCATGTACTTTAGCCTTACTGTCGTAATAAGGTCTCCGCCACAGTTGACCGTCCCTAAACCTGAACTTACACCAAGATGTAAACGAAGCGTGCAAAGAGAGAGTGATTAGGCATGGATTGTAATCCCTAATAAACCAGTCACTAACGTGTGTCTACCGGATACCTGGCGACCTCCGGTTGGTATCTAGACTTATTGTCGGGAAAAAGGGTCTTTGTCGCTGTGGAATTTCGCCACACCTTTACTCGTCTGCTATGGGACTACTATAGATTCATAAACAAAAAAAAACCTCCAGACTCTAACAGCGATAACTTAGCCACAAATCCTATTGGACATTTATTGACTATACGCAAAACAAGTAGTGGCTTTAACTACAATCAACAGGCCTGCTAACAGAAACGTAAACCTTATGGTCAGGAAAGGTAATATCACGAAGTCCGCTATAAGTGACGGAAGCTACACCTCAACAATCCAAATCCTTAAACTGACTTGTGCACCTACCGAATCATTGAAAGCTAGCTATCCCATAAAAACATCTCGCTCAGAAACAAACCTGCCTAAGTGGAGTAAAAAATTACAAACATTTAGACGGAGCCTAACATCACTAGTAAATTAAGTTAAATTGCGACCTGGACGTTTCTATGAAGAGAAGATGTATGCAAAAGATTATATAAAAAGAGCTAAGAACAGCTCAAAAAACTCATGGAAGAACTTCTGTGGAGAATTAGAGACGCTGCCAGCTATCTCTAGAATCACAAAAGCGGAGTCTGTTCCAAAGTGGAGCTTAGCCTCCATCATTGTAACAATAGATAGATAATGGCCCCTTATCCTCCTTTAAGCCGTACAAAGCGGCAGGCCCTATCCAATTATGCTACAGAAACTTGACCCAGTAGTTCTGGGATCAATGGCCCAACTGTTCAAGTCTAGCCTGGCACTTGGACATATCCCAATTTGCTAGAGAAGTCTTTATTCTAAATTCAGGCAAAGCCAACTACCAACTTAGCAAACTCATCTCGTCCAATTAACATAGTTTACCATCGTTTGTACTTAAAACACTCGAAAGATTATGTGGGAGAGATCTTAGAGATACCTCATTACTTTACTCTTAATAAAATGCCAGATGCGTACTTTTCCGGTAAATCAGTACAAACAGCACTTCAGCATTGAGAATTCTTTTCACTTTAAACAACAGACACTTTCAGTCTCCCTACTTCCTAGACGTAGAAGGTGCTTTTAATAAAATGAACTTTTAATCACTAAGAGAAGCAGTTGCAGGATTCGGAATCGATGTCATGGTGGTCAATTGGATGATCATCATGCTTCAAAATCGCACAATTTGCTGATGATATAACGATCCTTATATCGGGTAAGGATGAAAGTACTATAATTTACGTTATGCAACAAGCACTATCTATTGTAGAAAGATAGCGCATAAAAAAACAACTGTCAGTTAATCCATATAAACAGCATATGATGAACTCTGCTAAAACTTAAAACTGGTTGATAAAGTACTCCAATTGCCATCAGAAGTCAAATATCTGGGGGTAATATGATTTAATATTTTTATGATTTTTTAACCAAACACTTGGAGAATAAAAGTAATAGGTCCCTAAAAGCTTTCTGGCAATTCCGCGGAGCTTTTGGAAAAAATAGGGCTTATCTCTCAAAGTACTATACTGAATATATACAGTAATTATTAGAACAATGCTAACTTGCTAATTGGAGCAAGTTTATGATGGCCAAGGAAAAATAAATAAAACTGCTGAACGAAAGTTGTTTTACAGAAAGTTTCACCCGTAGGCGGGAAAGTACCACTGTCCAAAATCCAATCCTCCTTGGTGGGAAAACTGAAATTTCAAGTAAAAACAAAACTTTGGGGTGTGGTAGTCAGACAGCATGTTAAATTCCGGTCTGGCAGATATAGTGTCATTCCATGAAGATGAGTGACCGGGGAGAGCTTGCAGCAGATATTTAGATTGAGTAAAAAGTAAAACAACTTTTGGTGATAGGCCTCATGATTTACCGAACGCTTTTCTGCACTGACAGAAAACAATGATGGCTCTTGTAAAGATCTTGATCGGTAAACTCAAGAGTACCGAACAATACTGAAAAAAAAAACGAATATCATGAAAATTTTCCGATGTCTAACGGTATGTCCTTTAAAATACAACAACAGCAAATGATAAAAAACAATTCGGATAGCTTAAAAAAATAAAATTACGAAAAGAGGGATGCAAATCTGTCCAAGACCTCATGGGTGGTATGGAAAAATTAAAATGAGCGGGAACAATAGAAATTAAACCGGCTCTGCTTTGCGCACACTGTAAATGGGTTTGATGTAATATGATCCGCCAAACAAGCATAACATTGGTCCTTCTAACCGTATCTAATATCCGAAGTTGCTGGTGTAAATCATTTCAATCGAGGTCATACCATTGACAACAGCTAGCATAGTCAGACGTCAGCAGCAGCGGTCTGAGACAGCTGAGGATACAGAGTAACCAGATCGCAGAGTTTGGGGCAAAGTGTTCATATATTGATGTTACCGTAAAGACATATTTATACTTATTAATCGAGTTAATAATAATAATATTTTTAAAAGTCCACTTTTCATTTTTTTGATTCCACAAAAACCAAAAGTAATCCAAAAGTCTATTCATTTTTTTTTTTTGATTCTTTGACCCAAAAAATATATTTTTTTTATTGTTAGGTAGAATCATGAAAGATGTGTTAAAACAGCAAATATACGTTTTGCATAATTTGATAGCAACCTCTAAAATATTCGCCCTTCAAATGCAATGCGCGCTTATATCTACTTTCCATTCCACCATTTTGTTGGGAATTTCAAAAAATGTATTATAAATACAAAAGCATCTTGAAAACCCCATCAAGTTTCCGCATATTTTCCCGCTAAAATCTGCTGCTGGCCGTCCAATATTGTTATACACGCACGTAATCAAGTATACCATAATTTCTGTCATTTCCAATTATTACCCGATGGAAATATTGAAATCAATTAAAATGACATAAAACAAATTAAAACCTTCAATGTAAACATGTGCGCCGCGTAACATGGACACACACACACACAGAGAATATTATATTATATGAGATCTTATTAATATGCAATAATAAATATATTATTGTATTTCACGTTTATTATAATTACATGGGCATTTTGAGCGCGCGCACGGCGGAGGTGCTGCTGTGCGGTGATTATACGCAAAACTAGTTTATCGTTTGTTTGACATTATGCATGTGTACGTACAATCGTACATAGATGGCATGCGTGTGGATGTGGTATATATACAGATAATACAATGACAAATCGCATGCGCAAATCTTTTTTTTGCTTATATGACATATATTATTTATTGCGACAGGTGCGTGTGATTGACAACTTAATAATAACCGAACAATTTATTATTGAAATGAGTTGAAATGTATAATGATATTGACAGTCCGATTTATATATCCATAAATGATTCAGGTAAAAATACGCCACAGGCACTTTTTGAAATACGTTGTGGCTTACAACCTGATGAAGCGTGCGTTTTTTACAACGACATAGCAGAGGCGACGATTTAGGAAAATTTGGAGGGGGCGACAAAATTAAGATCTTAAATTCGTTTATACGTTAAAAACATTTGCGATAAATAATCTTTTCCAATTAATATCAAAACAAAAAACCTTATTAAAAATTCAAAAAGGTGCCCAAATAATTTAATAAAAGTCACCAAAACAATTTACGACAAGTATCCAAAAAAAAATCATATATATATTATCCCACGCAATGAAGCTCTACGTTGTTGTATTGCGAAGGACTAAGTAAGTACTAAGTACTGAAAACACTTGTAGTAAGGCAAGAAGTCAAGGACATAAGCGAAAACTAAATGAAAAGGCGAAATGTCAGATAATGCAGTTCAATCTCGGTTGCGGATGTGCATCTTGAAACCCCAGTTCAGCCATGACGGGGTTGGTTCTTCTATGCGTGACCCCAGTAACCTTACAGATATCAAATTAGTAGTGTCAGGCCCTGTTGTTGGCGCTATTACGAACAATAAGCATAGCGACGTCATTAAATCGCTAGCAGATTTGGGCCGTAAACGACCGTGCAAGGAAGGCCATAGAGCCCTTGTAAAATACACAAAAGACTAAGGATCTGGAGAATCAGAGCCACAAAAAGATGAACTAATAATAATGGCTCAAAAGCAGCTAGTAGGAAGCTTTCAGAGAAGAGGCAGCGCTCCTCTGAAGAGCAGCACCTCAGCGTCAAACGACGGAATGACCAAAGCAACGCAGGCGACTCCAGAGACATTTCAAAAGCTGCCCTCCAACATCGTGCAAGGGGTAAGACAATCTTGGATGCGCTGGTGAAATGCGCGTTGCTGGTTGCCCTCCTCGACGACAGTTATCCATTGCGGAGGCAAAATGGGAGCTTGCAGAGGTGAATCTCATCCAATCCATGGCAAAAGCCAGTAAGGATGGTAAGAAGCTACCGGAATTCGACAGCGCGGGTTGGCTACACGACTGCACGATGTTGCAGTGCAAGGATAGCCATATCCTTAAATGGTTAAAGAGGAGACCTCAAGGCTGACCAGTGGTCAGTGACCACGGAGAAACTATGGGATGAAGCCGACCTTAAAACAGTCCCGAAGGCGGAGGTTCCAGCAGCCACGAAGGCAAAGGTTGTCATACCACGGGTTGTGCCATAAGATAGTAGCACTACTAGTAGGCCAAACCCGGATGTGGACACCAGAAACAGAACAAGCCGCAAGAAAAAATATGTAAGTTACGAGAATGTCGATCCCAGCTACCCAATACACCAAAATCGGGGCCGTATAGAGACCTATTTTGAGAGCGACCTCAATGATAGCATCGACGAGGAGCTGGACAACGTTGATGTTGATGTGGAGGATCCAGAGGCAAAATCCAATGGCGGGACTCTACATAACAGTAGTTCGGCCTCGGCCTCATTACTAAGGACGTTAGAGAGCCCTGGATCTCAGGAGAAGTAAGAATTCAGAAGGTTTGCAACAACAATATTTTTCAAAGAAGAAGGTTAAATCAGGTCTGACATTTTGGCTAATTATAATTTGAATATTCTGTTTGAAACTAATTACGGCAAGGAAGATCTGGCGGTGATACTTTGCGCCTGTCGAAAAGACAGAAGGAAAAGCAAGGGTGGAACAGAGATATGAGAGAGCATCATCCTGCATGGCGTATAGGAGGAGGTCAAACCACCGCAATTCTCGAATGAGTTCAGTTCATCCTGCACGAAGGCAAAGGAGGTCGATAGCATCTTTTCCTATTGTCAATTTGTCCTGAAATCGATGAGGGCGTCCTCATTCACGTCTGAACTATTTATTGAGTTCCTGTAAGTCTAGTTTGGGCTTCTGGTTATTCATAAATCCCAGCCAACTACAAGTTTGACCTTCTACGTAGAACCTACTAGCCAGGACTGGTAATGAAATCCGTTGAAATGTCCCGCTTACACTGTTCTTACTCAGCAACTCCAATTCCCACAAGTGGTCCCAAAAAAGCGAAACATCGAAACTGTTTTTGAAGAGAGTCTATCGGGATATTATCTGCTTCGGCAGCTTTGCCAGAGGCTTGGCTGGGTATTATTGTTTAATTTACTTGAGGGAGGCTGCAGGTCATATGGATAAGGCGATATGTCACTGTTGCGAACTTGTTAAAAGTGCTGTTCCCTAGGAGTCGCCAATGGAGAAGTTTCGTGCTAATCACTAACGGTGCGTAACTTAGTCAATTATCCTAAGCATCCTTCAGCACAGAAGTAGCAATTAATTGGTTTGTGTGGTCCAAGTCAAAGATAGTGATCGTAATTAGTCAAAAAAGTATCCGCAGTTATAGTTGTGCTTAGATTATGCGGTACATTTTAATGGACCAAATTACAGTAATGGATATGGATGCCAACCAAGCTAAATGTAGCAAATGAGAAACGATATTTTGTTGATTCATAAATGGTCCAATGGTCCCACACTTTTTACAAAAATGAGGCTAGTTATCGTTATTTTTATTCTTATCCCTAAAAATTGTAATTATCTAATAAGGATAATAATAGATTAATGGGGCTTAAGAATACGTTAAATATGGACAATAACTATATCAGCTGTATCGTCAACCACAAGACGAGCTGAACCTCGATGAGATTAAGGTCATATACTTCTATGAACCAGGAGGCTGCCATTTTTCTACCTACTCTACGTTTCTTTTCTCAAAGGCGTTTTGTGAGTTCAATAATTTGGATCTTCAAAGCTCGTAGAGGAAATCAAATTGGCTTCTAAAGGGTTAGCAATTTTCAAGGAACTGACAAGAAATTCATATTCCATTTGGGTATATATTATTGGTAGCAGATGTGAACGTGTAGCAAGGGTTTAGTCAACTAGATCTTGCAACAGATTCTCCTAGAAAAAGGTTCTATGGGTGCAGATGCTAAGAGTGATATAATACAGGATACCTAACAGCAACCCTTTGGTCGAAAATGAGTGGTAGGCTTACAGCGAAATGGACGGATCCATTTATAATTACTGATTTGAGTACGTTTTAAGTAGCAGTCTGGAGAGTGTTGGCCGGAAATTTGTCCATTTAGATATATATGTTACGCGCGGCGCAACCCATATTCGGTTGTAAGTCAGAAAGAAGAAGATGGATGATATTTATCAACTTCATTTGTTTGACGATCGAGCTAACAGAAGATGAAACCATATTTTTCTGGGAAATAAAATTTATAAAATGTATATTTAATGAAATACTAACAATTCGCCATTCCCGGTTGAAAAGCGGTTGAAAATCCTATCCGTCTCGAAGGACCAATATACGGACTAAGCCAAAATGTTAGGACTTCTATCGATTAAAGATAAATACGCCACAAAATGATCGATATTCGTCGAAAGACTTAAAGACTAGAGCGGTCGTGTGGCCAATGCACAAAAAACTATTTCGGGTTCGAGAAACCATTTCATATTTGTTTCAACAAAAACTAATACATGGTTATGGTTATAGTACAAAATATATTTAGGTCTTTTAAGGTGTAATTATTTTGTATTTCTATTGCAAACCCGTTCCAAACAAGCAGTCCCTATTTCCTCCGAGAAAATGGCGCTTCTAACTGATGCGCACGTCGACTCATTTGGATACATAGAGATACGCCTAGCCCTTAGCCCCTAGTCACTGCCTTAATTCGGATGTACGATTCGAAGGTGTTTCTGCTAATTCTCACTTGGTCGACTTCAAATAAATATATATGCAGAAACAGCAAATGTATTATATAATATTATATATTAGAGGAAGTATAGGTACGTTGCCACCCTCACCCGTATTTGTTGTTGCCACACAAACACTCGCGCAACGTTAGAGCTTTTATTTAGCTTTTAATTGCACACACACGTACGTACTTATATAGTAGTATATATATAAATTTATATAAAACACGAAGACGTCGTGTTCCAGAGTGTTTAATATATTAATGTCTGCTTTATATATACATTCATTCTAGGAGGCAGCGAGGGCTGGGTGGGCGGTTGGTTGGTGGTTGAAAGCAAATGTGTAAATGTGAAATACACAGTAATATAAACTATTTATATATATACAATACAGTGGATTTATATATGTATTAGGACTTGCTAAATGGATATACGCGCTCGTCTCGGGCATTAGGCGCCCGGCGCCGCACAGTGGGCAAAACCGAAACCAAGCCATGCAGAAAAGCTTTTTGGACTCTATTTTTAGACAAAAAGTATTATTTTGCAGTAGAATAAAAATATTTTCATATTCCGAAGTATTTTAATTTTTTTCATAATAAAAATGCATTTAAACGTAAAAATTCTGTATATTAAATATTTTTAGAAGCAAGACTATTTGCATTATCATTTTTGACATAAGGCCCACGGGAAACGGACGGAAGAAACGGACATAAAGCTTAAGGGCCTGATTATCGCAATCAAACGGACATTAAGTCCGACAAAAACAGACATACAGCCCATGACCTTATATTACGTAACGCTCTGGGTGGAGGGGATTTTAAATTTTGTTACGAGGTTTTGCGAAGGGGAGGGAGAAGGTGTGTTGAGCTAATTGTATGGGGTCACAATATTGTTACGGTTTGGTTACGATGGGTGGGTCAAAAATTTTATATTTAGCGTAATATATGGACGGCCCCTTATGTTGGTTTGAAATAGCAGCCCATTGGTTTTATGTCCGTATGAAATGGACATACGGCCCATGGGTTTTTATGTCCGTTTAAATAGAAAAAAAAAGTTTTTGACAAAACTATAAAAAAAAACATTTTTTTAGTCAGTGCTTGAGCTTTTACTCCTCTCCATTCAGCTTGTTTTTATTTTTAGTTATTTGTAAGTTTAATGATTATTTTTGAATACTGTTTTGGATGGGGTAAAATAGGGCCCACGGACAAAGGGCCCATGGGCTTTATGTCTTGTTGAAACGAATATAAAGCCATTATCTCCAAAACGAAACGGACATGAAGTAAAAAAAACCATGGATCCTTTTAAATGAAAAAAAAAAATGTTAAAAATATAACAAGCACCCATCTAAAAAAAATATTAAAAAACAAGAAAAATATTTACCAGGGAATGAAAAGAAGTAGGAATTTGTCCACCTTAAAAATCACCAGATTGTATCCGTTTTAATTAGACATTAAGCCCATGTCTAATTAAAACGGACATAAAGTCAATGGACCTTATGTCTGGTTGAAACGGACATAAAAGGTCCATGTCAAAACGGACATATAGCCCATGGCTTTTATGTGCGGTTTGTTTTGGACATAAGTCCCATGGAATTTATGTCCATTTTTAATGACATCCGTAAGTCTTATGTCATTCCAGCTGTTCTTTGTATTGCGATTTATTTTAAATTTAATCCCATATGGACATTATGTCATTTTCAAATAGGGATATAGACCATGGACGTTTTGTCCGTTTAGTAATGTCCCAAAAAACGGACATAATGTCCAAATGTGCAGTTTTCGAATTGGGGTCATGGTCACTTAATAATATGTCCTATCAAAAACAGATATAAGGTTCGTGGACAAAAAAAAATTTTATGTCCGTGGATATAATATAACCTGACCACAATATCAACAGAATATTTTTGTTATATTATAATATTTTTTAATAAGAATCCCAAATAATATAAATAATGTGTTGAGGTGACATAATGTCCACGGACATAAGGTCCATGAACGTTATGTCAGTTTCAAACTGACGTTAGCTTCATGAACATTATGTTGGTTTTTCCAAATACATGGATTTATTGGTATTTTTTTTTGATGGACATTACGTTGGCTTCAAACAGACATTATGTCCAATGGACTTTATGTCCTTTTAAAAGCAGATATAATGTCCATGGATATATGTCTGTTTTTTAAAAGGCCATATATATTTTTGATGATTTGACCGCAATTCCCCTTCTTAATTCTAATTTCTCGAGAATTTCATTAATGCGTACATACCAGCATCTTGCAGATTTTTTCAAACCACACAAACTTTTCTTCAGTTTGGATACCAAATGTCCATTTGCAGATTTCACAAACCTTCTGGCTGATTGACAAAAATGTGTTCTTCTAATTTTCCATATAAGAAAGCAGTTTTTACATCAATTTGACGAACAAAAATTTTTCGTAATGAAGCCTAAGCTAGAAAGTGCTCGCAATGTTGTTTGTTTTACAACGTGGACAAAAATGTCTTCATAGTCTTCTCCCTATTTTTGAAAGAAACATTTTGCAACAAATGTATCTTTTTACCGCTCTATATTTCCGTCCGCATCTAGTTTAAGTTTGTACACCCATTTATTCCCAATAGCGGTCACTAGACAATGGTACAAGATCCCATGTTTTATTCTGTTCAATTGATAGCAATTCTTTTGCATTGCTGTTTGCCACATATCAAAATCAGTCTGATTTGCTATTTCTTTGTAATAAATCGGTTCAGTAAACACCATCTTGTTCTGTACCTTCTTGACTATACCATATCTTTCCGGAATTGTACCTTCTCACATACTATCGATACTGGCAGCTCGTCTCCCATTAAGCAACGGCAGTATATTGTGTCCCTCTATTTGGAAGCCGATATAGACAAAGAAATAGACAAATTATTATGTATTGTTGTTATATATTCCTGTCCTTCAAGCGCGTCGAATAATTCAGTGGTGGCGATAAAAAGAGCTCTGGAGCGATTCGTGTTTGTCTAGACGCCCGTAAGTTAAACTCGGTCACCTTGAAAGACGCGTACCTTGTGCAACAAATAAATCGAATTCTAGGGCGATAAGCCGGAACAAAAGTATTGATTTCTCCAATGCTTTTCTCCAGGTACCCTTAGAGTCACAACCAAAAACGGCATTTTCGGTAAGCGGCAGAGGGTACTTTGCATACGCCCGGTTGCCATTCGGCTTATGTAACAGCGGGGCAACGTTATGTCGTCTCGTCGATAAAGTAATTGGGTGTGACCTTGAACCTAAAGCTTTTGTTTATCTCGATGACATCATCATCGCCACGGAAACCTATGCTGAACATTTTGAGGTCCTTGGTAAAATTGCTAAACGGTTGACGGATGCTAATTTAACTATCAGTGTTTCAAAGTCTAGATTTTGCATGAAAGCGTTAAAATATTTGGGTTATATCGTGAGCGCAGGGGGTATTAGTCCGGATCAAGCAAAAATCGATAGCATAGTTAATTATCCAGCACCTAAGACAGCTAAAGACGCTCGGCAGCTGATCGGCATCGTAGGCTGGTATCGACGGTTTATACCCCAGTTCGCTACTATAACGGCCCCGTTGACGGATTTGTTGAGGAAGAAAAGTAAATTCGAGTGGACTCCGAGTGCCTCTGATGCTTTCGAAAAGGTAAAACACGCGTTGATCTCAGAACCCATATTGTCTAATCCAGATTATTGTTTACCGTTCATAATTCAGTCTGATGCGTCTAATTATGGGATCGGAGCTGTTTTAGATAGATAGATTTGGGGGAAATTCGATAACCCTTATCTGAAACAGTGGCCAATTAGGACATTTACAAGTGTTTTAAGCTTACGTCTGCCAGTGTTGATTAAAAATGATGCGTCATGTTTTTTTGGTCTCTTAAAGACAGACTTAGCCTGTCTACAAGTCAATAATGATTCCCAATTTGAGGTGTGTAATATGTTTAT
>JAAAKO020009999.1:0-18079 GCA_010015015.2 Bolitophila cinerea | reverse complement strand
CCCATCGGTCGTTTTAAGTCCATATATATATATATATATATATATATGCTAAAATGAATGACTCGCGAATAGAAAATAAAATCCAAAAGTTGTCACGTAGGGAAACTAAGTATTTTTTTAAAATACTTAAGGCCAGCAGCGTGTGGAAACTGCGGATCCGCGTTGAACCACATCTCAAACAATATTTGTATTGTATTTTTTATAGTGCATAAATTATACACCCCCGCTATTATTATATGAATGTGTATAAGTTATAAGACCGAACACGCGACACCGCGATATTTCTTTTTATTAAAAACAACTCGCATTTTTATATGTCGCACGTGCCTCAAGGGCGGTCGCATTAAGTGCCCTGAGTGTATACATAAATATAAAGCATGCTTTTTGTTACTGCGCGAAAGATCGCGGGCGCAAGCTGTCGCATATCAACCGTATATATGGTGCAAATGCTGCTATCCGGCTGCTATCCGACCGCTGCTCCTGGATTTAATGCATTTTCTTAAATGTCATCTTGCGCTTACATTTCTCGCGTTTCACGCGCTCTATTTTCCATGAACAGTGAACACGCACATTTCGTGCGCGGAAGCTTCGATTACAACAACACATCACAGGAGGATGGAGGAGCCGGAGCTGGAGCGCAAATATTTATATTTGCGTGCGACGGCCACATTATATCTCGCTGAGAGAGCGTGGTGCGGACGGAGGTGCCCCAGGGGATCAGAGCAAATTAGCGTCCATCAGAAGTGCGGTAAAACGACAGCGCTTTGCACACTTGATGACACTGATAAATTGTATATATAATATTAATAGTATATATAAACAAAATGCAAGAAGTGTCTTTGCAGAGGCGCGCGCGCACGCGGTGTGTCATTATATGAAAAAATGCAATGCGCGCGCATATCATTTACGTTTAACTATATAATAATAATAACGAACACTTTATTACATCATTTATATTTATAATATTATTATATATATATACAAGTCACCCGAAGTCGCGGCGAGAGAGCGGCGGCAAAGTGCAACAATTACGCTGATGACGAAATTATTATAGTTTTATATACTACATATTATTTTATATATATATAATGCACTCAAAGATAAGATACGCTATCGCACGCCGCAAACGACTTGAGAACGGCGCATTTGCAAAAGAGATTATTAGCCGAGCGAATAAACAACCGCGAGGGGTCGACTTAAGTGCTTATAATGTCTGAATGGGATCATAAACAAGTACATTACATAATAAAACGTCTGTTGCATATGAAGCAGTTGGCGCAAGGGTGCAAATCAAGTGTGACAAATGCGACGTTGATTTTGGGGTGCGAATGTCGTTAATGCTGCGTGTGGGGGTGATTAACTTGCAAGCGATACAGAATAGGGGTGTCTTTTTTTGGATGCTGCATACCAATATTATTATACTGACATATTTTGCACAATCAGTGTAAGGTCAATGGGCATATGTATAGGTCTCAATTAATACCCATTGCGGTCTCCTCTTTAGTTCTAGGCAGTTCTATATTTAAACATCCTAGTTTTCGACCTTGGAAGGGGGCCACACGCGGAAGGGAGACCACTCTGCATGGTTTCTGTGACGCATCTGAAGCAGCCTTAGGAGCTGTTATATATGCACAAACTAAAATGCCCGACGGATCGATGACAGTAACCCTAGTCACATCTAAGACTCGAGTAGCTCCGGTAAAACAAGTCACCATCGCTAGGCTTGAGATATGCAGTGCTGTATTGCAATGGCTATGAAACTTTGCAGTATATTCTCTGGACAGACGCGGTTTTAGTATTGAATTGGACCCGACAGACCCGACAGACTCCTCGAACATGGGCAACGTGTGTAGCAAATTGAGACTCCGAGATCCAATCCTGCACGAGCCCAGAGCACTGGCGACACGTTCCAACACTCGACAACCTTGCAGATTGTGCATCCCGTCGTCTATCACCCTCGAAAATGATATTTCACGAGCTTTGGTGGAAGGGACCTATTTGGCTGCAGCGCGAGGAGAGTGCCTGGCCGAGCCGATTTATGTGTTCAGAGATCAGCGTTGAGAGAAGATCGAATACGCACTTGGTACTAACCTCAACTCTCTTGGAACCAAATGAGCTGTTGTTCACTTACTACGCTTCTTTGTACCACAGCTTGGGTTCGTTGCTTCAAGCACAATTGCCAACTCTCAAAACCTTACCGAAAATATGGATTATGGATACTTGACCACTGAGGAGATACAAGAAGGTCAGAACTGCTGGGTCAAGATTGTGCAAACCGAATTTGCAGCCGAAATAGCAGCTTGTGAATCCAAATGTAGTTTACCCGGAAGGTCCACACTTAGAGAACTCAACCCGTTTCTACAAAACGGTCTACTACGAGTTGGTGGACGTTTGTCGGCTGCAAGGATGCTTCATGAATATAAGCATCCCCTCATATTATCTGCCAAAAATTATTTACCGACTCTTATAATTGCAGACATACACCTTCGAAATATGCACGCAGGCACTCAGCTTACATTACATACCCTCCGCCATCGGTTCTGGGTTCCGAACGCCCGAAATACCATTAAACAATTTATACATCGTTGCGTGAAATGCTATCGCTATGCTAAGGACAGTCGCTCGCGACAAATCATAGGATAGAAAACCTGCCATCGTTAAGATTAACTCCCACCAGAGCCTTTTCGTCATCTGGCGTTGATTATGCCGGTTCCATAACACTGCGTGCATATAAGGGTCGCTGCAACAAAACATTCAAGGGATCCATATGTTTGTTTTTGTGCTTCTCAACTCGAGCTGACCACCTCGAAATGGTCTCCGACATGTCGACCGAGGCTTTCATAGCCGCTTTCCGACGATCTGTTAGCAGACGAGGAAAATCTTCATTCTGATTGTGGCACGAATTTCGTCGGAGCACAGGCAGAGTTACGAGAACTACGTTCGCATTTAATGAAACAAGAACGAGACTCCTGTGTAGCATCAGCACTAATAGGCGAGGGAATTAACTGGCTCTTAATTCCACCACGATCACCTAACTTTGGAGGTTTGTGGGAATCCGCCGTAAAGTCAGCCAAACATCACATTCGCCTAACAATAGTACCCACTTTGCTGACGTTTGAAGAAATAACAATAATACTGTGCCAAGTTGAAGCGTGCCTCAATTCGACCTCTATGCGTCATTTCAGATGATCCCGTAGATATACAAGCGCTGACGGCAGGTCATTTCTTAATTGACAAAGCGGTAAATATGATTCCCGATCCTGATCTCTCCAATATACCGTGCAATCGAATGCATAGATGTCAGCTGCTTCAACGCATCACTCAAGACATTTGGACTCGATAGCAAAAGGAGTATGTCTCTTCTCTTCGAAATCTACCTAAGTAGCAAACAAAGTGTACGGACGTGAATGTAAACGACCTCGTCTTAATATCTGATGAACGTTTAACTCCCGCGAAATGGCCTCTCGGTCGTGTAAGTGAAATCCATCCTGGACTGTACCACCGCGTACGTGTAGCTACTGTGAAGCACTCCGGTGGTAAAATAAAAGAAACATTAGAATATTGGTAGCACTATAGATAAGTGAAACTGTAAACGGATTTTCTTTGAAGTTATCTAGTCTTATCTTATGTCATATGTAATGTTGTTTTGAACTTTTATATTTCAAGGTGGGCAGAATGTTTAAAGTCAAATAGATCGTAAGTAGTTATAGTTATATTAGTTTTGTACCAAATATACATTTTCCCTAACAAATCATATTTTATATTTTCTATGGTCGTTAAATAATGAGTGGGGCAAACCAATTATCATGCTGATGTTTTTTTATTAAAAATCAAATGTCCAATTTGTCAAACTTTCTCTACCTTTCTCAAACCCCTCCATTTACTATCTCTCAACAGTCAAAAGATCAAAATAGAAGCCCGCAGCAGTAGTTGTGCCTCCACAAAATCCTCAACTAATGTGGAGCAAACGTACGACATCTACGAATGGTTCAACGCAGACTAGTTGGTCAATATTTTGAGTAGCTATGAAGGCGCTCCGGTAACACTGATCGAGCACAGCGTACGTCATGCTACGGACAAGGGCGAGAATTATGTCGGAGCTATGTTTAGGGCTACCGTAGAGTTCATCACCACAGGAGCGGCAAATGCTAACAAGAAGAAGCGATCGCTTATTATGAAGACGCGACTAGTCAAGCCTGGCCACGTGGATCAGGCGTACGGCGTTTTCTTTTTGAGAAGTGCCTTGAGTTGTTGCGCAGCATCGGAGAATCGACAGTGTTTGCACCAAGGTATAAATAAAGAAGAAAGAAATTTTATGAGCGTATAGCTTTTGTAGGTTCGATAGATTTATAACCGATATATATTTGTAAGTTTGTTCTTTTCCAGGTTAATTTATGTTGACGAACGAATTATAGTGCAGGAGGACTTGTCTGACCGTGGCTACGCGATGAAAGACTGTCGGAAGAAACTGAATCTTCTGGAGAGCAAAATGGTGCTGGAAAAGGTGGCAAAGTTTCATGCAACCACTGCGGTGCTAAACACTAAAGTAATAATTATTTTTTATATTATCTTCTACCTAAAGATCTAGGACAATTATTAATTTTATTTTATTCAAATCGTTTTGACACACCTTAATAAAAATTACCAATTGCAGTCTCCCGAACTCTTCAAACACCATCAGAAAGGAAACATTGGCGCCGACTTTAATCCACTCCATTTGGTGTATCAAAACACGATCGGAAATTGTATTCGGTACGCCAAAACCAATGTTGAGCTCCAGACGTACGTACCGCAACTGGAGTCACTCAAAAAGGTTATAATCGAACGCATGATCGATGTGTTCACCCGGGAGGCAGCGCCGGCGTTTAATTGTCTATCACACGGTGATCTGTGGGTGAATAATCTGATGTTCAGGAGCGATGAGACCGGCGTTGCTGAGGATGTTATTTTAGTAGGTTTTTTATTAATCAGTTAAAGTTTTAATGAGTTTATTACGATAAACACTTTACAGGTTGACTACCAAGAGGGCTACTTCGGTTCGATCGGAATTGACCTGAACTGGTTCATTTACACGTCGTGCAATCAGGACGTTCTCTCGAATCGATTAGACGAGCTGATTGAGTTCTACCATGCAACACTGCAGAGAACACTTGTCGATCTTGCTTACACCGAGATAGTCCCATCTCTGGACGATGTACGGGGCGAGATTCGTAAAAAAAGATATCATGGTATTGTGTACATTTTTAGTACACATAAACAAACAAGAAACATAATCTCAAAATTAACCTAACTTCAAAATAATAATTCCGTTTTTATCCGTTTTTAAGGCCTCATCACACTGCTTTGCTACACCGCTATTCTAATTATTCCAGACGAACAAAAAGTAAACGCAGACGCCATGAATTTCATCTCTGATTCGGACGAAAGCGAAGAGATCCGTGCGCTGATCTTTGACAATCCCGAGTACGGCCGTATTCTGATAGACAATCTTCCGAGTTTTGTCGAGAGCGGACATTTATAAATATCGTCTATTTCCATAAAATATTTGTTTTTGTGCGTGTGTGTGTGTGTATGCACATTTGTTTAATTTAATCAAAATAGAAATCAAATAAAAATATTCAATATAGAATATGCCGGAGGTGCTCCTCTAGAATATAAATCATGCCATCTGAACACGTTACTTTTTTAACTACTTAAAAGTACTTTTTCGTAGGACTATATATTCTAGCTTGTGAGCAGTGCAATGTTGATCTCCTTGACCATTTTAACGCGATGCAACATCTTGCAGAGGCTGTCTCGGGCCAATGCTTGCGTGGAGTACCACACCGGGGAGTCGGGTACACATGAGCGTTCTGGCTGCAGATAGAAGACGTCGTTGCGCGTTTTAACGCTCTCCGGGCTGTAAAAAGAGAGTCAATTTAGTTAAATGTGTAAGATAGAGAGAAGAAAGAGATGAAAAATCTCGATGACCTACCACTTTGACAAATAGAACTCGTACAATTTGACGGGACAACGAAGGGGATTCTCTTCGTTTTCCTGTTGCTCGTATACCTTTTTTTTGCGGGAGTTCGACTCTGTGGGCAATACGAAAATTAGATATATAGAAAAAGAGAAACACTTCAAATGTTGTTTCTGAAACAAACACGCACCTAAAGTAGCCTGTGGAGGATAGAATCGCAGCAAGACATTGCGTGAGCCCGGAAGCTTAGCCGAGGTTGGCTGATTCGGATGCCGTTTCCAGTGTTTCATAATGTGCGAGAATGACAGCTGATTGTGTTCTTCAACGTTCTGTAAAACAACGAAATCACAATTTATATTATTCTCTTGAACTTAAAGATTAGGTTTATTAAAACGGACCGTCAGATTGAAATGCTTCGTGTTGAAGAACATAAGTGTACTGAGAAGTACGTGCGGCGAATGGGCACCCAATTGCTTGCACTCCCACAAGTGCTCTTCCTCGACGCGTGTCACAATGTATTCTGCAAATAGATAAATAGAAAAACGTTATTTGTCTTTATCATGTAATCGTCGACGGCCTAAATCTTAAAACTCACGAGAATCATTGTACAGCACTGAAAACTTTTTGGACACATCATCTAGACAATCGGTAAACTTCTCATAGTAAGGATCTGTGAATATATTATCAATTCGACCATTTTCGTACAGATACTGCTGAACACCTAAAAATTCGACAAGACACAATAAAACAAACGAATATAATATAATTTACAAAAAAACTTACCCAAAACAAGATAGTAGATCGTGTCAGGTGCATACTCGCTTCCGTTAGGTTTGCGCACTTCCTTCACGAACAGACACAACGAGAAGTTGAGTTCATCAGCGGTCAGCTGTAGCAGTTCCGCTTTAAATGGCTTTCTGCGTATTGAACTCTTTTCCAAGTCCGCATTCTTTGTCAAGACCCACTGTTTCCATGCGTTCACACCGAACGTAAACTTTAGGCACATATTTGCATCGGGTTTCTCAAGTGGCTCTGCTGTTCCTGCCCTGGTCAAATCGTCCAAATGTACCGGCTGCAGCATAGGCATATTTGGACGACGTACCCGCTTTGCAGACGCCTGCAAGGACATTAAATCATTATCAGGTGCCGCAGGACGCTTAGCCGTCCGATGTATCTGCGCCAATTGCATAAGATGCAAATTCGCTCCATCCGACGTTGCCATTCCATGCGTCGAATTCAATTCAATCGGAGATTCATCATAGTCGCTCATTTTCAAGGCCATCTGAAGCATATCATCACCAGACATCGCCGTACTAACGGAATTACCGTATGCGTCCGGTTCGGGTTCGGTATCGCTGTCTTCCTTTTTCTTGTCACCTGCCACCATTTCAGCCATCATTAGCAGTTCCTGCTCGAACGGATCGGCCGGCATTTTGTCCTGTACGGTTTTCAGCTCTTTCAGTACACCGACGGAAGTATTCTTTGTGATTGGCACGAGCACCGGCAACGGAATGGGCAACGGAAATGGAAACGGTTTAAGAGTGGGCAACGAGTACATGTACATTGGCTGTGGCACAAAAAATGGCACCGGAATTGGAATAATGTTCTGTTTCTCGAAGTACGGATCAGTTTGGCAACTCATTTCGGTGGTACTGGTCTGACAGACTGTGCCAACACTTTCCACTGTCGGACTACACATCGTGGACATGTTCGCCGCTCGTTTTGGTGCCGGCTGCAAAGTGACTATGTGCGTGGATGAAGACGCAGCGATAACTACCTGAGGACCAGCTGGCGTAGTTGCGTTGGCAGTAGTATTAGCAGTGACAGGTCTCGGTGATAATGGCGGTGTGTTTGTTCGGGATCGAGAGTACGTCCTCAGAGCGTGATTATTCTCTTCCTTATTCACGACAAGTTTCTTGGGACGACCACGCCGGGGTGCCAACGACAGTACGCTTGTAATTATAGGTACAGTTGTAGTGAACACAGGCGTTTCAACTGGTGCCGCCTTAGCTACTACTGCTCCTTTCCCTTGCTTCTTATCAATACATTTAACACGCTTCGGTGTTCCCAACGGCACCGGAACTTCCGACTGGTTATCCAGTGTGAACGGTGTCGCACCGTACTGTCCTTGGAACAGCATAACACACTGATATGTGCAGAAATTCCTCATCGACGCATCCGACATGGACAGATGGTATTGCGACCGAGACGATTTATGGCATTGATCGCACTGCTTCGTGACGTCACCGGTCTGACTGAGCGAAAGACACCGCAGAGAACACAGCATTGACAGACCGGAGCGAATCAAATCGAAATTGTACTTTTTGACCCTGCACCATTTGCACTGGACGATCTTGCGCATTGTTATTATATAAATGTTCATGCATTCCTTGGTGCAGAACATCGAACAGGTACTGTTGTCGTGATAGATCGTGTGCGCGTTATCCGTGCGCCGCTCGAAGTACTTCTTACACATGCCGCATTCGTCTGGGGGTGAAGGGAAATTTGTTGTAATGTAAAATTAAGCAAAGTTTTTTTAACAATATTTTAGTGTTTAATAACGAAAGTTGCATTTTTCATTTTATATTTATGCCTATGGGTGTGATTGGGTTTTGAGAAAAGCAACTACAAAGAATTAGTGTATCTGACCGTTAGATACGAAATACAAAATACTAAATTATGAAAAAAATCTTTTTCTTTTTTTTTGAGAAAAAGTCGAAAATTTATAATAATAAGGTCACAGAGCTTTATTATACTTTATGTGACCTTTCTTCCATTTCTTGATCATCTCTCTCTTGCATTATCTAACGTATAATTAGGTTGATTGTATAAAATAATAGAGAAATAGAAAAAAACACAACAATTTTGGTCTAAGCCCTGTAATCATAATCATCATAATCACCAGTAGCAGCTCAATGGATCGTTCTCAAGTGGTTTTGATTTATGTTTAACTGAGATCCAGCGACAAATACGAGCACGTTTCATCAGTAAAAAATACCAATGATAATAACCAAACTTTTCCAAATTATTTATTCCGCGGATAACATTTCTTTTTTTCTCATTCGCACTGTAGTCGTTTAAGCCCGTGGTAATTATCTGATATATTTACAATATATATATATATATTATAACTAAATAATATAAACCAAAATTCATAGATAACAAGATCACATAACGTCAGCATAACAAACAAGCAAATAAACAGAACAGCTACAACGCAGTTTTATACCTCTTTCTGATTTTCTGCACTTCCTTGTAGTAAAAAACAAATTGTAATTTATTTTAAAAATTATTATTTTCTGTTATAATATTTATCATTCATTTTGTATCACTAATGTATAAATTTGTCTCTAAAAATGTAAGATCCATACGTCGTATTTCAAAAATGGGGGTGTGTGTTTTTGTGGATTGAAGTGATACCTTCAAAGTAAAATCAATTAGCTGTGTGTGGGTGTGTGAGGGTTCATAGAAACTTGAGATGGGGGAGGGGTTGAATTAAAGTACGTATTATATAATTATTCCAAGGGACATAATCTTTGTCCGGAGGAAAGCCGATTTCTATAAAATACTACTATTGCTTTAGCCTTAGCGGTACTCTTTGTTGATGTGCTAGACTGATGATCGATTAACATCAGAGCATTCTTTAATTTATGTTAGTTTTATTTGTGTGCGTGTTCTTTGCCAAGCTACACACTGCTACATATTTTTCACTGTACTTAGATGGTGTAGGCTCTTGTTTAGCTGGTCAACAGCGCAATGTTGATTTCCTTGACCATTTTCACGCGATGCAACATTTTGCACAGATTGTTCCGGGCCAGAGCCTGTGTGGAGTACCACACCGGTGAGTCGGGCACACACGAACGTTCCGGCTGCAAGTAAAATACATCGTTTCGGGTTTTCACACTTTCCGGACTGAAATCATATGGAAATTTAATTATAAGTTTTAATTTGTATGATATGTGTATAGATTCCTCACCATTTGGATAGGTAAAACTCATACAGCTTAACGGCACAACGAAGTGGATTCTCTTCGTTCTCTTGCTGTTCGTAAACCTTTTTCTTTCTTGAGTTTGTGTCTGAAAATTTTACAAAAACATGTGTGAAACAAACATTAGTAGGTCTTTGTACACTTACCTAACGTCGCTTGTGGCGGATAAAAACGCAGCAGAACATTTCGGGAGCCCGGTAGCTTGGCGGCACCGGTCTGGTTTGGATTCCGCTTCCAATGTTTCATTATATGCGAGAACGAGAGCTGCATATGCTCGTCAACATTCTAAACAACAACAAAACGACTTATTAGATAACAATGATTTAAATTAAAGATTTTTTTCAATGCCTACGGTCAAATTGAAGTGCTTCGTATTGAAAAACATCAGCGTGCTCAGGAGCACGTGTGGCGAATGTGCTCCCAGCTGCTTGCACTCCCACAGGTGCTCTTCCTCAACACGGGTCACAATGTATTCTGAAAGGATAGAATAATTGTCATGATAAGAATGTGTGTATATTGAAATAGTTTCGAGGGCAGCAGACTTACGTGAGTCATTGTACAGCACCGAAAACTTTTTGGCCACATCGTCCAGACAGTCGGTAAACTTCTCGTAGTACGGATCAGTGAAAATGTTATCGATGCGACCGTTTTCGTAAAGGTACTGTTGTACTCCTGAAATTAACATATGTTTCGTTAAATCTTTTCGAAGAGGACTGCAAGTGGATCAAACTCACCCAACACCAGATAGTAAATCGTGTCCGGCGCGTACTCGCTTCCGTTCGGCTTTCGTACCTCCTTTACAAACAAACACAGCGAATAATTGAGTTCGTCAGCGGTCAGCTGTAGAAGTTCAGATTTAAAGGGTTTCCTACGCATTGTGCTCTTCTCTAGGTCAGAGTTCTTTGTCATCACCCATTGCTTCCAGGCGTTCACGCCAAACGTGAACTTCAAGCACATGTTTGCGTCTGCCTTTTCGGCGGGCTCAATAATACGCTGCTGAGGTTCCTGAAGTCGTGGCGTTAGAACGGCTACGTCCTGACGACGTACCCGTTTATTCGGTGGTGTTAGCGGTGAACGATTATTTTGCTGCTGTTGTTGTTGTGCTCCCATTGGACGCTTGCGTCCTCTGGCCGCACCCATATTGTGATGCTGTTGCATGCCAAGCGTAGAATCGTTATCGTTGTCTACGTCCAGAATCTGCGGATGTGAACTCGGCGTAATAGTGTTTGCCGTCATCGCTGATTCCAAGTCAACGGCTGGCTCCTCGTAATCATCGCTAGTCATTTTTAAAGCAATCTGTAGCATATCGCTGGAGTAGCTAAACGAATTGGTCTCCACAATCGGTTCGTCTATATACTCCTCTTCGACCTCATCGTCTGAACCACTGTCACTGTCGTTCTTTTTCTTATCGCCGGCCACCATTTCAGCCATCATCAACAGTTCTGCCTCGAATGGATCCGATGGCATTTTGTCTTGAATCTTACGGATTTCTTTGAGAATACCCGACGATGAATTTCGAGTGGTCGGTATGAATATCGGCACCGGTATGGGCAGTGGAATCGGAACCGGAATGGGCAGAGGCATCGAGTACATGTGCATTGGCATTGGCATATATATTGGCACCGGAATCGGAATGTACAGTTTCTGTTCGAGTGAGCTATCCGTCTGGGTGGCCACATGACACACGTTCGGTCGACAAGTTACTGCTTTTGAGACCATCTTTGGTTTGCACATGGTCGACATGTTGCTGACTGTTTTCGGGATCGGTGGCAAGGTTATGATTTGTGTACGATGCTCGATACGGGTTTCGAGGGCAACAGGTGAGGGTGGCGGCTCTTCGTGTGTAGGCTCCTCAACATGGAACTTTGAAGTGTGGGATTGAGACTTCGTTGACAGCGTCGGTACACTACGTCGTTTATAGATAGAATTTGTCTTTCGCAGCATTGCCGCTGGCAGGGGTTCCAGTTCGACGACGGGCTGCAGACGACTTTGTATGGCCAGTGATTGTACGTTTGAGATTATAGGCAATTGCGTGCTAATGCTTTTCGCTGTTTTCACATTGGGCTGGTTGATCTTCATTGTCTTCAATGATTGTGCCTTTCCGGCGACTCCACCTTTTGCTGGTTTCACCGGCAACTTTTGTACTTTTGGCTTAGTCACTGGCATCAGTGGCGGCATCGGAACATCAGCAGGTATAGCTTTGATTCGCTTTGGTATACCCGTAGGCACCGGCGAGTCGGGCTTCTCACCGTCCAGCGTTAACGGTGCCCGACTGAATTGTCCCTGGAATGACATCACACACTGGTACGTACAGAAATTCCGTACCGATGAATCAGACATTGTCAGGTGATATTGTGGCGTGACCAGGTGCTGGCACTGGTCGCAATTCTTTTTTTTCATCGAGACCGCATTCATGCTGACCTCGCAGAGTGTTAGACAGTTTACGGAGCACAGCATTACGGTGCTACTGCCGCTGACAGTTTTCTGGATCATATCAAAATTGTACTTTTTCACCTTGCACCATTGACACGATACAATCGATCGAGTTGTGATTATGAAGATGCTCATGCAGACGCGCGAGCAGAACATAGTGGCACCACTGTCGTTACCTCCTCCACCACCACCACCACATGGTTCTTGGTAGATCGTGTGTGCGTCCTCGGACTTGCGTTCAAAGTACTTTGAACACATGCCGCATTTGTCTGCGGATCAATATAAGGAAATTCTGGATTTAGATTTTGATGTTAGAATTGGTGGGACAGTAGCCGGGCGATTTAACAATTGTCGGTCTTATTCAAACACACTGGGGCACTTTTCTGCACAGCAACACCAAATCAAACCAATGAAATAAAAAACACTCTATCGATAAAAAGTCCTATCCGGAGGATACACCGAACGAAAACAAATCGAAAAATTATATAAATAACAAATACGCGATTCTAAATGCAGTCACCCCAATGATTTTGCGTGCGTCTGTGTTTATGTCAGTTTGGCGGCTTTAGTGTGTTTGAATAAAAGCGACAGTTGTTAATCTGACTCTCTCGCCCCCGACGCGACAAGAATACAACAACTCCCACAAAACAACAACACACGACTTCCGGGTTTTCTTGCTCGAGAGTTTTTTTGTTTGTGTGTGTGCCAGCGCAGTTCAGCAGGGTGACTGTTTAGAACCGCATGCGCGCGGCGCGGAGGGAGCATTGTACTTTTGAGGAGAACAGGCCGAGCTAGCTACTTATTTTTTTATTGTGGTTGTAATAAATTGAAGAAAAAAAACTCACCCGAAACAATGTTATTCACGAACTTGAACGCTGAAAAGCATGGATTCGAACAGAACAAATGATCATGTCCATCGACTAGCACCTCTACTCGGATCTGATTCACTTTGTTGCACACCGAACACACACCCGTGCTAGTTTTCTTTTTCGGATTACACATGTCATCGTACTTCTTCATGCACACCTGTGTGCAAAAGTCCTTGAACTGGCCGGACACCGATGCTAAAAATCCATCGTTGCTCTTTGAGATGTCCAGCTGACAGTATGAACACACCTTTAGACCCTTTTTGTACTCGTCCAGACACGCTGACCTGCAGAACTGTCTTATCTCGTAGCCAAACCGTACGCAGTACTTGCCTAGACTGGTCAGATTTACAGCATTCTGACACGTTGTGCATGCGGCTCCGATAACGTGCTGATACTGTCCCAGGCAGGTTTCATTGCAAAAGTCCATTGTTTCCCAGCTCAACGAGCGCTCGTTGTGCTCGACCTCACTAAAACACTGTGTGCAGCGTCGCACGAAGCTAGCCTCTCGATCTAGCTTTGCTGCTTCTTTCTCCATTTCGGTCCGGGCCAGAACCTTTGGTGTTTCCAGCATCGGAGCACTGAGCTTTTGCTGTAGCTCTTCCGCACTAACCGTAGCCGATCCAATGCCGGCACGTCGTGGCAGGTCACGCACACGCACCGTTGTTTTGCGCTTTACACGGAATCGATCGGGCTGCTCTTTTAGCAGTAGATTTAAGCAATCATCGTTACACACGTACATCTCTGAGCCGTATTGCATAAAACTGAAT
Source organism: Bolitophila cinerea (assembly GCA_010015015.2). Classification (NCBI taxonomy): domain Eukaryota; kingdom Metazoa; phylum Arthropoda; class Insecta; order Diptera; family Mycetophilidae; genus Bolitophila; species Bolitophila cinerea. Next base: position 4,063 of record JAAAKO020009999.1, on the reverse strand, counting down.
ATGCAGGCTTTCTGTTGTTCGCACGTGAGGCACGTGTGCGGGGCCGTTGTCTCGCTTATCTCTTCGATAGTAAACCGCTTCCTTTTTACAATGTACTTGTCTTCATTGCGTCCGGAGAACAGTTTCAAGCACATGTCCGAGCAGAGATACTCATACGGTTTGTCGTCGGCCTGCATAAAGCGATAACTGCATGGTTTCTCTTCCTCGCATCTCAAGCACGTCTGCTGGGAGTCTACGACTAGAGTAATTGTGATCTTTTTTACGGTTAGCTTGTACGGTACGGTTGAGACGAGTCGGAATGCATTTACACAGTCCATTTCGCAGAGGTACTTGATGCCTGCGTCGGCACCACTGAGCAGTGTGAATTTGCACAGGCGTACGGTGTTGCACTCGAGGCACGTTTGTTCGGGCAGCTCACCTTGGAGCTCTTTGATTTCACCGTCTGTCGGGGCAGCCGCTAACGACTCGGCTGAGTCCAATGCGTTCGGTATACTGCTGTCGTTTACGTCCTCATTGTTTTTCTCCGCCTCCTCAACGGTTGTATCGGTATCTTTGGTGGCAGCTATATTGATGAATTCAAAATTATGGATTTAGCTCTAGCATTAAGTATTCCGATTACGACTTACATGTATCGGCCTCGGCAACTTCGTCGTCCTCCTCAATGATCGTTGTCTCAGCAGTAGCGTCATCCTCTACGTGTAGAGCACGCTCTTTGTCCGCCTCGGAAATCTCGCGTTCTGCGTCCGGCAATAGCGATAGTTCTTCGTCAACACCTTCACCCTGCTCGAAATCATCATCACCTAAAAAAAGGTCACCAAACCAGATGAATTAAACCAATATTCTGATTGATATTTATTTACGAAATACAAACCTTCAACCGTAGCGTTTATTTCTTCGTGACTACCATCGGCCGGGGTTTGGTCAAGATCCTCTTCGTGCTGGTTATCGTGATCGTCCATATCGGTGGTGTCATTGTGATCGTTAGTTTCAATGTGATCATTAGTATCATTACAATCATTAGTATCATTATGATCGTTTGTATCATTATGTTCATCATTCTCATGCGTGTCGTTATGGCTTATTTGGCTAACATCCGCATCCGGTAAATTTTTGTTATTCGATAAATTACGTAGAGAATCGAAAGGATCTTCCGAGATGGATTTTTCCTTTTCCGTTATATCCACATTATCCATGTTGAACTCTTCGGGTCGGTCTACTTCGTCTGTTTCCATTGGAACCTCAGATGACTCAGTTGCAGCCACATCGCTTATCGCAGTGGTATCGTTTTCTGTGACTGTTTCCTGTGCAACTGTCTCCTGCTTTTTAGTTTCATCAACTGTCTTTTCGGAATCTTCATTTTCTTTTAATTCGTCTTCTTTTAAATCCGTATGTTCACTAATTACATTATCCTCGTTCGTCGACGATGCTGTATTGGCGGCACAAGAATTAGAATCTGCAGCTTCACTGACACACTCCGTTTTTTCGGCATCCGAATCATCCTGATCCACTTCCATTGGTGAATCGTCGGCGGGCACAGGTGAGAATGCGTTCTCCGCAACGTCTGTTGTCTCTTTTATTTCATTTTGAACGTCATTTTCACCCTCTTTGATAGTAGGTGCTAACTCCAAATCGGCTTCGTCCATATTTTCATCAATCTCTTGAGATAGTGTTCCTTCAGAAACATCTTGGGACAACGGCTCGCTGGCTTCTTGTGATAGATCCTCGTTGACTTCATTTCCCAGATCATCTTCATCATGGTTTCCTAAAGTAGTATTTATTACGTCCGGACTGTCATCCGCTGCAAGTGAACTATCCTCAGCAGTATTTATAACGGGCTCCAAGTCTAATTCAGTAGGACTGCTGGGATTAAAATTGGCTGCTTGCAATGCTACATCAACTGAATCCTCCGCGGGTGTACTGTCCTCGTCTGTTTGTTGTGGCAACGTTTGATTGCCCAAAGTCTCCTCCATGATTATAGGTTTGAATTATTTTAAATACATCTATAACTGAAACGAAAAAAAAACACTAAATTAAAATTTATGCTTTTATATTAATATTATTTTAAAAAGTATTACATAAATGTGAGTATCATGGAAAAAGGAATATTTTATACTTCCATGGTTAGCATTAAATAATAAATTTATCGAACAAAATAGATATTGACATTTAATTTTTAATTTGCAAAAGCATTTAATTCCTCTTTGCGCACACACACAGACAAATTTTTCGATAGCACTCGCAAATAAGACGTGGACAAATGTTTTCAGCATGGCCACTATGTGATACATAGCGTACAAATGTTCGTATAATGCTGAAACACCCTGTGCTCTGCTGCGATGCATTTTCTATTTATTTTATTACACTTTGCGGCATACACACAAACACATACAAAACGTAATCTAAACAGTGCTTATTACTTAACCAAAGTTGCACATTTTATAAAACCACTTGAATATCAATAAAGAATTGTAACACGTTCTTACCTTTTTGATTGTTTCTATTTTGAAATTTCAAAAATTGGTACAAGCATACAAAACGCAAATTCGCGCGCGCGGCACTCTAGCAAACGGAATCTTCGCGCACACACGCGACGGACGGCGGCACACGGGATTGTCGGAAATTTCGATTGTCAATTAGCGAACAAAAAAATTGACAAGTACAACAGCAGCACAACAAATTCGCTTCGAACGAGATTCGTTTTTATCGAAACACTAATTTGTTGCAGTTTCCGTCTAGTTTTAATCGCTATTTTGACGAGAAATTATTTTTTTCCGACGAACTCAAAAACAAACGCACACCATTTTGTAAATTCTGCGCGCACACGCAAGAGACAGACAGCCGAGGGAGGGCGCTCGCGCGGGATTCGGTCTAGTACGTTTTTGCGCGCATCGCAGCAGTGGAAGTGAGTCCGTTTAGGGCAATTCAAATATGTAATTTAAATATTTCGATGTATTTGCGCTGGTATTTATAATTAAACTACAGGCATTGTTGAAAGATTATCATAATAGTTGATAGACTCGTTAAACATATACACATACTAATTATATATTAATTTAAAAATAAAAATAAAATTACGTTGCATTGTAAATGGCCCGCATAGACGCGCTGCATTGAATTGTACCAGATTTTTTATTGGTAAAATAATTTTGCTGTATATAATAAATAATAATACCTTGCTTCTGATTGGTTGCTTTGAAAATAGTTACGCTTTATCGCTTTTTCCACTTTGCTTTACATTAAAATTAATTGTAATTCAATATATTACATATTCTCATGTAAATTATATAAAACAACAATTACATATGTATTTGTAAACTAGCATAACAAATTGCAAATTGTACGCTTTTTATAATTTTTAATCAATTTAAGATTTATATTATTTCCAAAATATGATTAATTATGTTTGTGATTATAAAAAATACAAAAAAAATGTTAGATATCAATAAATAAATACCGCCAAACTGAAAACTATTTGTTTTGGTTTAGTAAACAGTTTTTAAAAAGCTATGAGAACACGTGTAATTTAAGCAATATAATAATAAAGAACTTACGTAGAAAACTGGAGTACACTCCCTCTACTGTCACAACAAGACTGTACGCCAAAAATACGAAACGAAGCAAAGATAAAGATAGCACTACGACCACAAGCAAGAAGCAGCAATGACAGATGACAGACTTCAGTAAGTTTGTTGATTGTAGTTGTAGATAAATATATGCAATGGATTTAAGATTCATTGGCTACTTCCAATTTGTTTAGTGGCAATCCAATAATGCAACTTCTAAAATACAGTGTCGGATAACGTATGAGCATGAGTTTTTTTTTTATTATTATATATATATATATATATATAAAGATCAAAATATGTAGATTCAAAGGTGTTTTTTTTTATTTATTATTATAGCAGTTTCAACGGCCTAAGGTTTGGTTTGGTTTTAGGATTCAAGGAGTTCCACAGAATGCAGCTAATATCAATAGAACGATTTGTGGCAAATCTTTACTTTAGCGCCCCCTCCCAGAAAAAAAAATATTTTTAGGGGATGTAGGGGATGTTACCCTGATCCC
>JAAAKO020009988.1:3462-18085 GCA_010015015.2 Bolitophila cinerea | reverse complement strand
AAATCAGTAACAGTACGCCTGTGAAATACTCTCACGATTTCTAGTGGCGTTAAGTCTCTTGAGAATAAGCCACAAGCCAGTTGTGACTTATCGCCACAATTTTTTTTGTGGCGTTAAGTCTCACGAGAATAATGCACAGCGCCGATATTTTAGCATAATATCAAACACAACGCACCTTCGTATTAAAACAAGTAATTAAATTATTTTTTAAGTTATTTTTAGATATAATTGTAGTACCACTTTTTTGTTATTAAAAGAATAACAATTATTTTGAGTGACATTGTACGTGCGAATATCGCGTGTCCAAATGAATGGTTTCCACTGTACTGCACACTGCCACAAAGTGCATTAGTAAAATAACCATATTGCCATGAATAATTCACGTATATACGCTAAACAACAATTATTGTAAATATATTTCTAACTGTGCCCATATATACTCTCTAGTCGTATTGTATTTTTAAATAATTACTGTGTACTTTGTACGCGGAATACACTCTATAATCTATACTCAATTTTCTGGAGTATCAAATTGTCTAAAGAATGGACAATATATATACAGTATCTATAAATACGGCCATCTTGACAAAGCACGTGTTATAATGGAAAAAAGTATTTGTTATTTACGGATGTTTCTTTAACTCTAAATTATTTGTGCTCTAATATACATATTTATTATGTATGTATAAATAGAAAGATACATATACATATATAAATACGAAAACGAACTTACGAACTTATAGACGACGATGACGCCATGAATTTAAAGGTGTGCGTGTGTTTCCGATTTCTGTGGACGTGCTTCTTTTGTTGGACAGGTGTGTCGCATTGATTTCGATTTTCGTAGGAAAGAAGATTAGTTTATTTATTTCTGGGCGGTCTGTGTGGCATATATTGAAGACAGGAGGTAAACCCAGATTGGGAATCAATTCACAACTGCGGTTTTTTGTGTTTTATTATTAATAAAGATTTTAAATTTGAAAGCTTCCAAAAACGCACATTATTTTCTATGAGTGGCGGTAATTAGAAAATATTATTTATGCAGCTTTGGAGTAAAACAGGAAGTAATTAAGTATTAGGTACTTAAGTATTAAATAATTCAGTATTAAGTACTTAAGTATTGAGTAATTAAGTATTAGATCCACACCGACAGCAAGTGAGTAGTGTTTTGACGTCCGTTATACACCCTCAAAGTAGTTTAATTCAGTGTTTTCTTAATTAAGGCAGTTGTCTCAGGTAGTCACTGAAAGAACCGTACTCAGCTCAAAAAAAATGGTTTTATCTTAAGGCTGAGTAAAATTACTCACTAATCGAATTTGTTGTTCCTCTCTATTCTTGAAACACAAACCGTATAACTCATAGTTTACAGATTTTATTTTTAGACAGATCTCAGATAGTGACCTGAGAACCTACTACTCATAATATTAAACATTCAATTTACGTAAGTAAATTTACTCAGCCTTTATGATGAATTCAACATTTTAGAGCTGATTCTCAAGTAGCTCTCAAAAGTACCACTCACTACCTGAGACAACTTTCCAAAATACGAAAAATCTGAATTCAGCTTTATATCTTTCAAGAACAGAGATCAGGAACAATGCATTTGTGCACCTGCTCTAAATTTCGATTTTCATGAGTAAATTTACTCACAATTTTTGATGACCCCAAACTTTTTGAGCTGTTGACAATCAAGGACGTTGGCTATTTGGTTTGGCTATTTTTAACGCATAATGGCTGTCTGCAAATGGTGATGGCCAAATCGCCAGAGTTTTTTTTTAATTTGAACAAAAAGTTGAAGTACAATACGAGATAAAAATACGAATTTTACCAAAATCCTCACTTTTCACCCCCTGCAGTGGCGGAAAAGGACATTCTTCGTTAAAAATAGCCAAAATTGCCTTTTAAGGGGTGGGGAGGTAGGCTAAAGTGCTGCAGAAGTTTTAAAACTCCAGTGGGTTTAAAAGGGTTAGTTTGTATGACCTTATGAACTACTGCCTCAAATAAGGAAGGTAAGTTTCTGCCTTTTTTATTACATTCGGAAATATGTCTATCAAGATTTTGAACCACAAAGGTACGTACACTGTAAAAATGTATACAAGTACAATCTGAAGGTGATTTTTATATGGTTTTCGGAAGAAAATGTACTGTTTCTGAATCTTGTTTGCAATTGTCAACCAACACGAGTGTAATATTGCCCGGATCCCGATTTGCTATTGGTCTGTGGAAGAGAACACCCACCATTATCTGAAAAGAAACGACAGGCAAAGTTTCACACTGAGGCACTGTGGTTTTTGCCATCAAGTTCTTGAACAAGATGTCTCAAAAGTAACTCATTGAAATGGAGAAGACAGTACAGAGACTTTTTGGCTCCCAAAATTTATTTCAAAGCAAATGAATATTAGTAATTAATACATTTATCCGAAACAAAATGTACCTGCCCCCTTTCATAATAATCATAATAAATTATTATTAAGGCAAAATAGTAATAAACATAAATTTGGCAGATATTCACACTCAGGCTGTGGAGCATCCTCAAAAGTGTATAGGCACGAGAGTCGTGATAGGTTTATAAGAGCACCACCCTCAACTCTCGTGCCTCTATGCCAAAATTTGACACTAAAGCAAATGTTTGTCGTTTTTCAACAAACCATCAAAAATGGTTAGATTCGATGTGTAGCAACCTTCCCGTTGTGAAATCTCAGCCGTTCAGGCCGGGCCAAGAGCTGCTCCACTTCAGCGTCCCTTCCCACCCCTTACAAGGGAGAAAATGGGTGTTTCGTTCTTTTTCTTTATTTATTATTATAACTGACGGGTTTCCCCTACAAGCTTTAAGTTGATTAATTTTTCAGTAAAATACTGTTTAGGTTTAAGAATAACACCAATTAGCCAAATAATTGTAAGCGTATTTTTTTTATTTTTATTCTCTCCCCTCAGTGTACTGTCCAAAGTACACTCGGCACTTTAAGGACTATCTGCGGATTCTTACCTCAGATTGTGGTGACTTCTACTTGTATGGAAGACTCAACGCCCGTCACAGGTCGTGGAACTGTGCTGGTCAAAACCACACTGGCAAAACCCTTTTTGAACTTGCTTAAACGGGTAACTTTTTTGTCCACCTACCGCCTGACCCCATATACCATCCGACACTCGCAATTCACTGTACTTGACAATATCGAGCTCAGTTCTGATCACAACCCAGTTCTCGTCGAAATAATAGTAGACCGTCAATACCTGGACGAGTATATGCGCCCTGACTACAAAAAGAGAACGGGAGGAGGTTTAATGCGGATGTCGTCACACAGATGAGATTAAATGCATTGACAGACACGTAGAGTCGTTTACTGAAATAATCAAAAACGCTAGTGAAGTAGCCGTCCCGCTCAAGAGAAACCAGAGCTGATCACGTCAACGAAAAACCTGATAAAACTTCAGAACTCAACTAAACGACAATGGGAACAGACACGCAATTCCCACAAAAAAGCAGGAGGTGAACTTCCTGAACCAAGTAATTATAGCCAACGTCGTTAGCGAGCTAAACCAGCACTTTCAAGAATCCATTGCTGCATTCAAGAAAGGCAGTCGTAAATATTAGGTCCTGACTAAAATTCTTTAAGGAAAGCAATTAAGGTCATTAACGTTCTTAGTGATGGTGCCACCATAATACACAAATCTTCTAGAAAATCCAATCTACTTGCGGAAAATTTGGCCCGTTCACACACACTAACGGCTGGACAACACCACCATCAAACAGACAAGTCTGTGGCCAACTCAGTCGAAAAGCTCCGAAATATAGTCTCGCAAGGAGTCGATGTCGACATAAATACGACGAGCCCAAACGAGGTTTCCAGCATTATCGAAACGCTCAGACCACTTAAAGCACCTGGTTCATACAACGTCCATAATATTCTGCTAAAGCATTTTCCTCCCAGTGCAGTGGCCCGGCTACCGGACTTCTTCTCCACCTGCCACAAAACATCTTACTTCCCGAACTACGGTGAAAACATGCAAAAGTAGTCGCCATCTTGAAGCCAAAGAAAAACAACTGAACTGACCGAACTAGCTACAGACCAGTCAGCCTAAATAATTATAAATAATTATCTTAATCCGCCTCAAGCTATTTGTAGATGACGCCAACTTAATTCCACCCAAAAAGCTCGCAACATTTCACATTGCAAAGCAAATCTCTCAAATCAACAGGTGTAGAATTCAAATGCCAGCAGCAATCTGACGCAAATATTGTGACCGCATGGACTGTCCGTCGGAAACCGAATTGACAGTTTGGTATAATCTCATGATCGTCACAAAACTGCACCAGATTCTGGTTGATGAGTACTTTATACACCTTACCTATATTTGGCAATAGGCTTATTGACCTTTAGGATTAATTTTTTTCGATTGGAAAAACTTTAGCCTTTTTCCACACTCGGATTTTTTTATTATTGAGTGCATTATTGAAAATCAGGCAGTATGGCATTATATGGTAAATGTTTTAAAACTATGTTTGGAATTCTTTCCAGACCAGATGATTTTTTATTATTTAAGGTTATCTATAGTCGTGAAATAACCCAGGGGTGTTTTAAGGTCGTCTGCAAGTATCTCATTGCTAGACTCTGTCAATTGATTTATATTACAAAACTCCATCAATCTGTTCCTTACAATTTTATTTGTGAAAACATTACCGGTACCACATTAGTTGGGCCGCCACACCGGGCATGTGGGGTACATCACGAATATCAATGTTTGCATCCGTCAAAACATTGTTGTTGGAACGAACATTTAAATCAGGAATGGTTACCTTGTTTTTCTTTCGAAAAATTCTATTTATACTTGGGAACATATTGGATGTGGGATCTCTAGGGGAAATGGATTGGATATTTTCGCGCCAAGAGGAATTGGTGGAATTTTTAAAGTTATTTCTAAGGAGGATATTTACGTTATTAAGAATGGATTTTAGAGTTTGGATTCGGGGATCTTGGGTATTACTAGAAGTTCTATAAATGGTAAAAAGTCTGGAGAGGGGGAAATCTTTGAATTTAATTAATGATTTTTTGGGGGTTTAAATAGCATGAAGTGCTATTAAAACTTTTAATTTTTGGGACATGTCGATTAATGGAGGTCAACAATAGAAAAACTCCTTATGGACATCGAGAAAGCATTCTATTCAGTGAGGCACGATGGTTTGTTTACAAACTACTCATAGCTCCACCTTACTAAGATCATCGATCCTTTTTCTGCGGCTAAACGATCTTTCTCGGTAACCACATTGGGTACAACATCGGCTGCATTCCCAATACCTGCGGGTGTTTCTCAAAAGGATCGGTCTTAAGCCCAAAAAACATTTGACTTTAATCTAATTCGCCAGCTTACTAATTAATTAAGCCGTATGGTAACCTATTTGTTCTTCAGTTTTCTTTCTTTTGGATCTTTCAGAAACTACAGATTACCAAAATATTTACTTGATAATCATGGAGAATTATCAGGCGGTTATTACAACGGTGCCAAGTTTTTGCGTTAATTGAATTAACCTTATTACCTCCAATTGATTTGGATTAGGTCAATCATCTAAAACAGCAGTCCAGAAAAATTTAGGATTTCAGTATCCTTTTTTTAAAGTGACCATCAGTAGATCTTGTATAGAATAAAAAAATTGGTCATGAAGTTTCAGGAGAAGAAGTATAAAGAAGTATATCGCATGACTAAACTGTTTGCACCCACTCATCCCACATCACATGCACCTACTGCTAAAAAGAACAACGTAGTTGCCTCAAGGACCAAATTATGTTTTGGCTTATACCCATTACGTACGTGGTAAGGGTTTGAGCGTCTTCTAAGGACATACTAATTTAGTAAACACACATTAAAAAATGTATAATATTGTCCGACAAACCAACCGTTTATGGCGTTTTACCGTGTTTATATACTACGGAAAAGAACGTTTGCGGTTTAAATTCAAAAGAAAAAGATAACTACAAAACAAACCAATTGTCGGCGTAAATATTTGTATACGCGCCAAATGACAATACAAATACAATGTAAATATAAAAAGCTCTATACAATGTAGTTGTTATATTGTGAACCCTACCCTTGTGCGCCGCGTATGTGTGTTTTTGACCTTGTCAACAATATATATTGTGTGGCATATGTGGGGTTTTTAGAAAATGCTCACTTGGGTATATATATCTACATATCTTTTTATATCATATATGCTATATGGAACTGAGCAATCGATTTACATCACGCGAATGTGTACATTTTCCTCTCAAAAGAATATAATTATACTATATTATATAGTATATACTACAAATGAGTGATGAGTGGAATGGGTGAAACCGCCGATGATTGAGACTATTGCATTTTTGTTCCATAATCAATTCACCTTTTTATCGATTCGAAATGATACAATTTCGTTAAAACATATTTGCGGCTTCATCACCATTTTGTTGTTTAATTAAAGTCGTTGACAATGCATGGAGATCGAAAAAATCTAAAAAAATAATTCTTGGACCTCCTAAGGATCATTGTTTTTATTCATACTCTTTATTAGAGTACTACAATCAGATGGAACATACAAGACAACAATTTTGACTTCTTAGTCAAAACTTGCTTCACTTAAAACGCATTGAGTAATCTAAACTAAGTTCTTCTGCTGGAGTGACTCAATGATTGCTTCGTATTGATTTAGCAAAGTTATCGCAGTTCGCCAGGATCAGAATCGAACAGATAACGGACTTTACGCACATCGAGTCGTGGCGGAATATAAGAACTGACAAAATCCAGCGGACATGTTATCTATTAGATCACCAACACCATCAGCCTTGGCCGGTTTTGCTCTGTGGTGGAATGGTCCATCTTGGATGTCGCGGCTCAGAAACAGTTGGCCGCAGCAGCCACTCATAATCATAATCATCAGATGATGAGACTGCCACCTCTTTGGTAAGCCACAGTGCGACGAATTGTTGGTGGGCCACCAGAATTATTTATTCGAGACTCGGTTCTCACCGAGCGTAGACCCGGTGGGGTCGTGGGGCAATTTTCGGCTGAAGTTAAGGCTTTACAGACAAATAAGTTGTTGCCACAGACATCTAAATTTTTACGCTTAACACCAATCTGGTGGAAACATGACAACACCATCCGTTTAGCCGGACGTTTGGAAAATTTTGGCCGAACTTCTGTCGAAAACCATCCTATATTGCTACCAGCTGGTCATCAGCTGATTCAACTAATGATTAAAACGTTCAATTTAAATGCAGCCACGGAGGTTCTCTTTGTGAATGGCACTTCTTAGGCAGCTATTTTTGATACTAAAAATGAGATTGACGGTAAAACGTCATTACGTCCCATGCTTCAGACACAGTAAAAAGACAGCCCAGCAGCATGAACAACTCCCTCACCGCCATTTTCATTGGCATTTTCACGTATAGATTTAGCAGGGTCGTTCAAAATGAGGAAGACCTCAGCTACGGCAGCTAGGGAACCAACTCTGGTCAAAGGTTATGGGACTGTACTTGACTGTCTTTCAACACGTGCAGTTCATTTGGACGCTTATGTAGCCTACACGTGGAAGCATTCTTGCTTTTTAAGAATGACGGCTAGACGTGGCCTCTCGTTTCGAAATATGGCCTGACAATGGTACTAATTTCGAGGGAGAAAATAATAAGCTCATTAGAGTTATGGAGGCCTAGGAAAACCGATTTCCTCACCAGCTAATGGCAGATTTAAACATCACCTGGAATTGTACACCACCAGCAGATCTTTTTAATTGTGGCTTCTGGGAAGCTGCTGTGAAATCCTTTAAACCTTATTTCCTTCTGGCGTTGGGATCCAGAATACTTACGACGGATCAATTGTACAACTTATTCGTATAAATCGAGACATGCCTAAATGCTTGCGGCTAGTGATGACCCATCCGATTTTGATCCAATAACGCCAGCTCATTTAGTTATAGGGAGATCAACGCTATAACGCTCCATGACCGATAATGTCCAATACATGGTCGAATATCGTCTGACCTACAGTGGCCTCCAACAAAAGCTCTAACAGAGTTTTTGGACGACTATGAGTGTTTTGTTCTGGCAAAGTCTCGTACGCTTCGCCTATTTTACGGTCGCCTTAATCGTCCTACCGAGAGGAGTATTTGCAGTGGTGTGGATAATTTTGAGTCCACTGGTTCAGTAAACATTCAAAAACACCGGTACGTCGACGAAGAAAGTCACTGTTTGGAGTGGACTTTAGGCTGGTGGCGTCATCGGTCCATATTTCATTGAGACTGACGTTGGCCAGACCATTACCGTCAACGGTGATCACTATAAATCAATCATTTACAATTTATTTTCGCCTGAATTGGATAACGACATGGGGTTTCAACAGGACGGCGATTAGTGTCACACAATTCAAGCCACATTGGACATCCTGTAAGAGCTATTTGAGGGTTTCGTCATCTCACGTGTGAACTGGTCACCGAGATCGTGCGATTTGACCCATGTGGTGTTTTCTTAGGTCGCAGGTCTATGCGAAAAGGTCAAATTTAGCCTGATTTATGCGCCAGAGTCATTAAAAATTGGACATTTCAGATGCGCCACCCATAGAAGCTGTGGCGGACATTTGTACGTTGTTACATTCCATACATATTGGCATCGATAGGCCCTTTTATACGAAAAAAAATGTCGATCATATCTTACTCAAACTTTGTTTCATATGAATATAAACATAGGAAGCCGCTATTGGGAGACCCTTAGAAGAAAAGGTAGAAAAACCACTTTTCTTAAACATTTGGTTAATGTTTTTTTGCACTATATCGTCTATTTACTTTTCGCTCATAATTTCCGAAAAGATCAATCAAAAGATTTCAATTGTGTTTATTGGTTTTTATTAATATAATATATCTCATTTTAAAGATGGATAACATTGAATAAAATGGTGATAAATTAAATTTCTCGGACCAAGTTAACATTGGAAACACTATTTTTATCTTTAAAATAAAATAAAATTGTAGAAAGAATGTAGCGGGGTGGATTAGAATAAGTGGTAAAATGATGGCTCTGCATTATCTTGATTTTTTTTTTGTGGTCGTTGCAATCAAGAGTTTTAGTAAACCTATTATTGATAAGATTAAATAATTATCGTTCAGAATATCATTGCAGGCAAGACAGTCCGTACTACATTATATTATAGTAGATTATCGAAGACTTAATTCAATAGTTTTATACTGTCTAATTTCAGATCATCAGGTCAACAATCAACAATAAGCTCAAACTCACAATCACTGAATTTTGAAAAAGTTTAATGACACAAAAAAACGGTCAGGCGAGCAGAATTTAAAAATAAAACAATGATTCTCCGCCAACCCAATTTAAAACCACTTGTTAGAAGAATGGCGTAAGAAATAAAGCAAGTAATGTTAGTTTTTAATTAATATTTGTTACGCCAGTAAATAAAAAGCAATGGCGGCTTCATTTAGCGGCCACACACCTTGGGTTTCATAAAAAATAGGTCCACGAATCCTAAAATGCCTCACATCAGTTGATAATCATTAGGGTGGCCGTTATTTCGAAAATTAATTTGCTCCAAACACAATAATAACATTTTTTTGGAATTGTATATTCATATTTAACCCTGGACCACGAGGGTTAAAATTTTATTTATGAAATACAATAAATTTTACTGAATTTGTAAGTTGTATGTAATTGTAGGACTAATTTCGAGCCTACGAATTTAAAATTCCCAGAAATTAGTCTAAAAGAATGCTATTTCAATGCTCCCTTACCCTTAAAATTTTTATAGGTTACCCCAATATAAATAAGTAAAATTACCGAAAGGGCTGAAATGAAAAATTTGTAGCGAAAACGTAAAAACAAAAATATAAACAATTTTTTTGCTCCCTCATCACAATTTACATATTTTTATGGTGGTCAAATGTCCATCCTTATTTGGATGTTTTAAATTTCATTAGATTTTAGCTTCCACCCTAAGTCCCAAAAAATAATAATTTGCAGGTAAAATCTAATTAAAATTCAATTATTTTTTTTTTTGTGTCATACTAACTTTTTCCATTAAAAACATTCCTAAATAAGGGATGGACATTTGACCATCTTAAAAAAATGTTCATAGTTATTAGAGAGCAAAAATGAACATTTTTGCGTTTTTGTTTTTTTTTTTAAAGTTGCCGCTCTAAATTTGGTATTTTAGCCCTTTCTCTAAATAACCTTTTTTATAATGGGCTGTCCCTTACAAATTATTAGGGGTAAGGGAGCATATTTTTTTAATTTTAGCAGCATTATTCTTGTAGACTAAATTCTATAAATTTTAATTTCAGAGGCCAGCAATTAGTCCTATAATTAAATACTAGATATAAAGTTAAAACAAATCCTTGTATTTTATATAGAAATCGTTAACCCCTGTAATCGAGGGTTTAAAAATAATTTAAAATTAAATAAATAATCCGTTTTTTTTGTGTTTGTTCACCTTAATGAACATTGTTGATCATTCAAATGCCATTTGCAAAATTACTTACGATCTGCTTGACAATTTATTGGCAAAATCTACGGAATAGTTGAAAAGTTGATAAACAAGCAAGTTCGGACGCAGATCACCATGTTCTACCACATAGAACTTGTTTTAGGATAAATTATAATTAAATCTGGCTTTTAATTGTACTTGACTTTGAATTACAGATTCTTTTAATATTGTTTTTTAAAAAGTCAAATTCAATAATCTGTCTCCTAAAATTTTACATTGAATCACATTTATAAATAACTTCGTTAATTTGACGTTTGAGAGCTCTTTTGTTTTCAAAATCATCATTGGAAATTGAGATTTCTCCTTTTTTATTTCATTATTATTATTTAGATTTATTTATTTATTATTATTTAGTTTAATTTATTTATTTATTTAGTTTGTATTTATACAAATATCAGATCTCTGAAGGCATTCACAAAAAATACAGATTCCCGATGCATCCAGACCTTAATTTGTTTTATAAATATACATATTTAATGTCATAATTATTAACAATCCAATTTAAACCAATTAATTGAAGTATACTACCCTAAAAGAAAATAAAATAATAATCCACAAATAAATACTATATAAAATATTAATAATGAATTCTCTGGTATATACACACAAATAACAGTAACAACTACGAGCACCCCGAGCACCCAATCAGCTGTGCCGGCGCCGAGCTGGACACCGTTGTTTGCTTTTATACTCGTGTGACACATTTAATGGAAACATTTTATTTGCACATCTTATTGACACTACAGCTTTGCTCTACTACTATCTCTAATATACGCACGTCTATATATAAATACCTAACAACTTGCTCGTATAATTTATACAAAGCTGAAATTCATCATAAACATTACGTTTTTACTCACATTTATATGAAAATTCAGAAAAATATGAAAAAACAGTAGACAAATACATAAAAAATACATGTACATTTATTCATGTGCTCGTAGGTACAAAATACGAGCACATCCATTTAATTATTTAGATTCAGAAATATTTAATAGTATATGTATATGACGTGTGTTGTATATGTATATGTTGTAATGCTCGTGCCCGCGTGTTTAATGCTCTATTTGACACGCTTAATGAGATACGATGTAACAATTAGAATATGCTTATTATTCTAGTGGAGATGTGTTTGTTGTGTTTTATTTGGCACATGGTATGTTTTTTGTACTATCTCTAAATGGTATTTATCGTATAAATAATTATATTATTTATAATATATAATAATTACGAAAAAACATATTTTAGGTCAGGGACTGAATTGGATATATTTGTAAAAAATGTTTTTATTATTAACATTAATTATAAAAGATTATTTAATAAAAATATTTAAAGCCAGTTTAATTTATTTGAAGTAGGAAGTATATGAAAAAAAAAGATAATTTTTCTCTTTCTAGTGAAGAAGTTCTTAAAAGAAAGAATAAAAACTACTAAGACATTTTTTTTTTGACTGAAGAAACTGAAGCATTCAACTTTGATTTTTTTTAAGGATGTGATACCCTTAATATCATTAGGTAGTGAGTTACACAGACTGATTGCATATACAAAGAAAGAGTTGTTCATTGATGTAAGACGCCTGTATGGCACGATAAGGTTACGTGTTTTCCGTTAAACAAGTGTGAAATTAAATAATCTTGAATAGTGTGATACAGTATCTTAAATCGTAATATGTAAAAAGTGGACACCCAAAAAATACATTTGAATAACAGGATACTCTGTCGAATCATTTTAAATTCATGACAAAACGTGAACACATTAAACTTTCTTTTGGACTTCTGATCAATTTAGCCAAAAATAGTGTCTCCATAAGTAAAAATTGGAATAAGTAGAGATTTAACATAAACTGAGTCGTTTTTCTTTTGGCAAAATAATTGATTTTTTTCTATAATCTGCGAAGACACCGTAGACCTTTCCACAAATATTATTAATATAACCTGACCATTCAACACAATAATTAAAATACATTCCCAATTTTATTTTCGCTGTATGTTATGAATTCAATGTTTAACACTAGATGAGGCCAAGAGTTAGATGGTGCTGAGCGTCTAGATATTAGTAAAGCTTTCGTTTTGAGTGGATTTGGCTAAAGATTGTTTTCTATAGACCACTTAACGACACTATCTAAGTCAGAATTAGCTTTATCTATCGTATTTATCATATCAGATACTGGAGCGCTAACTTTTAGCTGAACATCATTAGCAAACATATCACATTCACAGAAATTAATTGATGAAGGTAAATCATTTATAAACAGAGAAAACAGTAATGGACCAAGTATGGATCCCGGTTTGACACCCCTAAAACTTTCCTCCAAATCTGAGCTCTGTCCATCCGAAACTTGTTGGAATCTATTCAGTAGATATGATTTAATTAAATTGGTAGCAGAAGCAGAGAAACCAAAAGAATTCCGAAGTTTATAGATCAACTTATAAGGATCAACTCTATCAAATGCCTTCTTAAAATCAAGGAAAATGAGAAGACTATTATAGAATCTTGAAAACCTGACAGGCTATCAGTCAGCAAATTGAAACTCATAATATAGTCGTTTACTTGCTCCTTAATAAGAAATTCAAGTGCCTTAGACAAAGATGAAAAAAATACTGATTGGACGATAATCCTGTACACCTTTCGGTGCATATATTTTAGGAATTGTAATTCGTTTAGAGACTTTCCATTATTCAGGAAATATAGATGATGTTAAAATTGAGTAAAATATGTGACATATATATGGTAGACTTACTGGCAATAGAATTTTGATTAGTTTATTTGAGATGTCATCTAAACCAGTAGCATTAGACTTGATTCTCATATCTGAATTACTCACTTCATCAGGGAAAACCTTATGAAAATAAAATGAAATATTGAAGCGCGTCCAAATTACCCTTTGATTCATTCCTAATTTAAAACGAAAGAATTTTCTACATCAACGTCGTCATGGTCAACGAAGTTGGTATTTCATACATCGGATTAGGCTGGTGAAAATTGCCCAAAAAGTTGAATAAGCAAAACGATTAATTTCTCGAAAGAAACAGCATAATTTTTTATTTTAATGGTTTGTAAACATTCATGTTTGGAGTTTAGGACATGCGTATTATTGTTGTGTTAACTTTATATGATCACTACTTAGCAAAAACATTTTTTTTAAATTACCAGTACATTTTGCAATAAAAACAAGCCAATTTCTAGCAAAAAAACAAGCAATTTACTACTTTATTCCATTCTCTGGTAAATTTAAATATGCAACATACATCCTTGGAAAATTTATAGTAAAAAGCACGTGAGCTAGGAAGGACGTAATGCCGAATTTTATCTCGGACATTTTTGGACCAAAAATATAATTATAATATGAAAAAAATCAATTAAAATTTCTTTATTTTCTTGAACTTAGTGCATTAAACTCACTCATCCACATTTACACTGTCAAGCGATACGAGTTTTTTTTACTTTGAAATAACTTCGGTGGTACAGAGAATAAATTCCGACAGATTTTTCTTTAGAACAGATGAGCTTATCTAAGAACCGTGAACCTGCCCCCCCAAATCGAAAAAAGTGATATTTTTTGCGGCATTCGATTGACCATTTTTTGACCACAAATTACCACCAAAAACTTTGATTGACGACCCTCGGTTCAAAAGTTATCCTGAAAAAAAGGTAAAAGGGTTAATTTCACGTTTGGACTTTGTATTTATATAGCCAGTTAAATGTGGGAAAGGTATTGCGATAATCGTAATTTGGGGTTGCAAACGTGAAATTAACCCTTTCACCCTTTTTCGGGATAACTTTTGAACCGAGGGTGTTTAATCAAAGTTGTCGATGGTCATTTGTGGTTAAAAAATGGTCAATCGAATGCCCCAAAAAAATCTTGTTTTTCTATCTTGATTCCGGGGGGCAAACGTGTAGTTGGACCCCTAATTCTTATTTATTTAATATCTTTTTAACCAAGGGTGGTCAATCAAAGTTGTTGATGGTCATTTTTAGTCAAAAAATAATCAATCGAATGCCGCAAAAAAATATCACTTTTTTCGATTTGGGGGGGGGGGGGGGGGGGGGTTAAGGGCGCCCTTGTTCAAACCAGTCCAGACAGGGGGGGGAAGATTATATAATAAAA
>JAAAKO020009977.1:0-18087 GCA_010015015.2 Bolitophila cinerea | reverse complement strand
TCTTGCTCTCCGAATATCGATGCACTTTTCCTATATATATATATATATATATATAAATATCAGTAAATATTGAGAGAACTCTTCAGAATAAGAAGGTTGATGCGGATCAACAGAAAAGTGTGTGTTCCGACGCGGCATGCCAATCTCTGTATTCGATTCTGCGAGAAAAAAATCTTTTATTGATGCTGTTGATGGCTTTGCGAACACAACCGTGATGTGTATAGGTAATGCGAGCGATTTCGTTCAAGCTTTGCCTTCAGAAACAGCAAACAGCAATTTCCGTGCAGAATGCTAGCCAACCCCAAACTAATAACCCGTCAAGCCGCAACGGGCAAACACTCCAATAAAGTTAACTTCTACTCTGGGAATTATGTTTTACTACACAAATAAAGCACAAACCAACTGGGCAAATAATAGATCCGGCAGCGGCGCCGGCGGCGCGGCGGCGGCGGGCCGGTACCGGCGCACACGTATACACAAGTGCAAATAATGCGTGCGTAAATAAGTATTAAGTATTTATAAGGACGAGAGATCATGGAATAAAGATTTCCGTTGCCGCAACTGAATTGCAAATAGCAAAGTATAGTACAGTGATGGATTTTGAAAACAAGTTATATGTGAGATCATATTAGTTTAAAAAATATTGAAATATTTATGCACCCAAATATGCCTAAAACCAACTTCAGAAATGATATATTATAAATGATACAAAGGTTTTAAAAAGGATTTAATATTTTTTTAAAATTATATAACCTAATATTCTATAAGATTACAAATGTAATGCTATTAGTTGATAATATGACCGACAAATATGCATAAAAATATATTTTTTTTATTTTATTAAAAGAACACACATAAATCTTGCAAAAAAGAAGCCACAGAAACACAAAAAAAACACATATTTAATCATTTTACTGGTAAAATATTGAAACAGCTCTACTTTTACTAGTAAAACAAAATAAACAATTTATTAATATTTTTACTATTAAAGCATTGAAACATTAAAACACCTCTGTATTTACTAGTAAAATAGTTCGCCTTTTACTAGTAAAACAGCTTGGCATTTACTAGTAAAACAGCTCGGCTTGTACTAGTAAAACAGCTCAGTTTTGCAGTTTTATAGAGGTTTAAATAAATCATTCCTTTTAAATCAATTATTATACGCAAAACATTATTTGTTACTAGTTAAACACCTCGGCTATTACTAGTAAAACAGCTCGGCTTTTACTAGTAAAACAGCTCGGCTTTTACTAGTAAAACAGCTCGGCTTTTACTAGTAAAATACCTAGGGATTATAAATAGTAGACGTTAAAATAATTCGATCCTTTTAAATAAATACTGAACCCAAAATATTTTTTTTGTTACTATAAATACATTTTTGATACTATAAATAAATTATTGTTACCAAGAAAAAAAATTTGTTACCATGAATAAATTTTATTAAATAAAATAATTTTTTGTCAATAAAAAAAATTATGTTAACAAAAAAAATGTATGTACAATAAAAATTGTTACAATTTAAAAATAAATTATTGCAAAAAAATATATTTAAAAATTTTTTTTTACAAAACATTTTTTTAAGGTGTCATTTTTGTATTTATTTCGGTACATTTGTTTGTGCACTAATTGTTTTTTGGTGACATTTACTATTTTATTTTGTTAGGAATAATTTTAATTTTTTTATTTTACCATTTAATAATTGTACGGTTTTCATTATCTAATCATTGGAAGGGCACCTTGGTAGTCTAAATTCATATTTTCTAGACAAACCTGCAGCCTTTTTAAATAAAATAAAGGTTATTATCAAAAAAACTCTATACATTTTCTTTTGTTCTCTCAGAAGTAATATTACTCCTAAGTTAAATAGTAAGAAAGAGTGAGAGGAGGAGATTATACTCAAAAAATATAATAATAAAAGAGTTCAGTGTTCAATTAAAAATATTTTTTGAGAAAGATCTTAATAAAGAACATGATAAAGAAGGCTCACAACTAAGGATAGTGTTACCATTATTTCTCGTACCATTGATGCCTAAAGCTTTAATTGTTATTTGAATAAAAAAAATGGTCAGAATTAATAGTCTTTAACAGTTTTTTGGAAGTTTTTTGTAGAAAAATTGGTAATTTGCTAATATTTTTTTGGGCACATAAAAAAAGAATCTTAAAACCGACGTTATTTTTAAGATTTTTTATTTTGCTGAATGAAAATATTTCGAGTAAAAACATGAAATGTAAAAACCAACGTTATTTTGATGATTTATTTTATTTTGCTGTATAATAATAAACGAATCAAAAAAATATATAAAATATTTCGAGTAAATAATTGTAAAAAAAAATCAAAAAATCAATGGTTTTCTACGAAATGAAGGAATAAGTGAATGTTTTTTACCTTTTTCTTTACCCATATATTATTTAATCGTGTAAAATAAGTAAATGTATACATAACTAAAATTATTCATAGTATAAAAAACCTATAGTACCAGTTGGGATTGCAATCCGGTTAACCACTTTAACTTTAATTTTTAGGGAAATATTTAACCGGTTAACCTATTAGAAATATACGGTTTTTATAAACGGTTTTGGTGATAGTTTTTTTTAACATAAAAGCATATAAAAAAATATTTCAATCCGTTAAAGAATTATTTCAAAGTGAACAGAATTGATGTGACTTTTTTTAAAGCTTTTGAATTCTGCCTACAAACTTGATATCTATAACTCTTTTAAAATCTTTTAAATTTGTAAATGTATATATATCTGTTAATTATTTTGCTTGTTTTTAGTTCCATTTTCTTTGTTTTTGCTTGAATATATTTTAAATCTGGATATTTAAAATACGCTTGTGATTTGTTTTTTTTTACCAAGGGGACGGTTTAAAATTCCGTATATAAAAAATCCAATATTTCAATTACTCGTATTTAGTGTTTGCTTTTATTTTTACGAGCATTTTATAAAAAAATATTAAATTAATTTAATTTAATTTATTGATTTATATTTTATTTATTTCTAACGAGTAAAAAAAGGTTAAAAACCGGTTAACTTTTTTTTTAAATTACCGAAAAACGTTTTTTTAAATTGCTGATATATTTGCAATAATGACTTATACTATTTGGCAAGTGGCTCTTATATCGATAATATTTATTATTTTTAAATACACATATATTCACGGATATTACAAATTAAATTATTTTAACAATGATACCCTGTAAATTTATTTAAAAATAAAGCAGCATGATCAAATTGACAGCTCTTTTCTGGCAATTCCAAGTCCAATAGTTAAAAAAAAATTTGCTCCTAAAATAAAATAATGTGCACCTTAAAATAACAAAACTCACCGAGAAAAAAAAATGCACCAAAAACAATCTAACCAGAAAGTATAAATAAAAGAGTTTCTGTTTCTGTGTTGCGCACCGTTTTTCTGTTGGTGCAATTTTTTATATAATTAGGAGCATATTTTTTATATTTTAAGTGAAAAATCTTTTTTTTGTGGTGGATTTTTAATTGTTTGCTGGAAAATATTGAATTTTAGGGTGAACGCTAAACTGGATGCCATTAAAAGATAAATATTTTTTTGGCACACACAACCAGTGTTTGTCTCGGCCGCCTCAGTAAAGTTCTGTAAGATTTATATTATAGGTATCATGACTCTCTTGGGTTTATGTTGACGTATTTTGCCAGAAATACGATAGAACCAGGGCACCCTAGGCAACATTTACATCCCTCCTCGGATGATGGCCCAGAGGAAGGTTATCACAAACCAAAAATAACACATGAATTAATAACAATTTATTAATATTAAGTAATCAAAATCCTCCTTAACGAGGATTAAATCATCAAGGAAAACCTTTCCAAAAAAAATTGTGTGGGTAGCAATTTTGCACAAAAAGTGATTATTTCATTTTA
This sequence comes from Bolitophila cinerea, assembly GCA_010015015.2. Classification (NCBI taxonomy): domain Eukaryota; kingdom Metazoa; phylum Arthropoda; class Insecta; order Diptera; family Mycetophilidae; genus Bolitophila; species Bolitophila cinerea. Next base: position 14,190 of record JAAAKO020009977.1, on the reverse strand, counting down.
AATAGCCAATGGATACTCCCCTTTGGAATTAATACGTAAAATGAAAAAGACATAAAGCAAAATCCAATATTTTATGCAAAATATCCGATATATAATTTAATAAACACCAAACATATAATTAAAAGTAATAAATTTAAAAAAACAACAACAACAAAAAACAACAAAGCTATAATCCAAATCTAGATTATTTTCGGCAGTATGCATTCTTTTCAAGTGCATTCTTCTTAAAGCAACATAAATGCACTACATTCTTCTAAAGTGAATTCATCTCACAGACATTTTTCTGCACTACCGAATGTCGAGTGTTATTTTATTTTTCAATTGCTTTCTCCTCACCAAAATCCGGAATCCAGTAAAACTAATAGAACGTGCGATGACATGCAAGTCCTATTCGCATTTTACAAGATGACAAGAATGCACACTTACCAGCGCATTCTCCTCTCAACAAATTTTCGTAAGAAGAATGCACTTTTTGGTGACGAGAATGCACATTTTTGACCTTGAAATCGATTTCATTTGAATTAAACGTGCGAAAAATGATTCTGCACACCCTTTTGTCTACATATAGTTGCGGTTATATAGACTGTTATATGTCATGAATCATGAGCATGACACACAATCTTCAAAAATCAGACATTATTATGTCTAATTTGATTGTATCCTCGACTTTTGCTCCCAAATGGGATTACGACTGTGACATTATGAGTAAAAACGTATTACATAAACCGTGATTCAAGCATATATGAAGTTTAATCATATTTTTTCGTCTTCTATGTATTCTATGTGACATTTCCTAGAAACAAACAAAGTCTAGAGTTATATACACAATGACATTTTATATAGAAGAAAAATGTGTATTAAATAATATCGTTTGAAGAGATATATAATAATATATAATCGAAATAGAATTGTTAGGCATTGTTTAAGCACAAAACTTTAGAAGAGCCATTTGTGTAATAAAAAAAGTTTATACTAAATATAAATAAAGTGTATTGATTTGATAAATTTGTCAAAACTAGATACCGTTCGGTCCCGATGCGCCAGTAACTCAATGGTATCGGTCTCTTGACTCGTATTGCTCGTCAAGACAAACTTCTTTCAAACTTGTTAAGATTTATTGCATACGTGTGAGAATGCAGATCTCTATATTCGAATGCATTTTCCTCACTTAACATAAATTCTAGAAAGAGATTTATTCACTTGCTGTCTCTCTCATCATATACTAGTGTGTATACTATAAAATATATGCATTCTCCGTGCGTACATACATTATACCGTTATTCAGGATCTTTATCATTGTTCAACTTCTTATATGCGCATATGAGAGTAACAAATGCTGTGTATACCATGCAAACATGTTTCGCATTTAGACTAGATACTCGTATATGTATATATATATATATCTAGTTTTATACACGTGAGTATAATTGAAATTGTGTGTAAATGCGCAGACACGATTAATGGCTCTCGTCCAGACTATACCACCGAAATATATATATATATATATTCAGATGCTCGCGGGAGGTGGCATTGATTAATCCGTGAATTCCGTGAGTTCGTTTCTAGCATGTGGCACAAGGAATATTGTTTGGGGTACAAACTATACAGAACTCTTATTTGGGGCGTAATTAATCAATTCCATAAAAGAGGATGCGTATACCTGCGTCAGAGTATCTATTGAATTTGAACCCCGCGCCGACGCCGCAGGTCACACCATATATATACATATATATATATATATATATTGTGAAAGGGTGTGAATTATATGTTTATAAGGATTAAATATAATGCAATATATATTATAATATATAAAAGCCACACACAAACTTTTTCGTATTTCGAATATTATTTCTATTCGCAATGTTTTCGCGGTGGAAAAATAATATATTTCCCTGAATTGTGAATCTGTGTTAGGTCGCAAAAAACAAAAGGATTTCCACTTCTCACAAAAGGAATTGGGCATATGTTGTATGTTGCTCTCCTCTTCTCGTATAATACACACATTCGTCGACATCCGTATATAAAGTTTTTTGCGCATTTGTTATCTTTCTTTGAACTGAATCTTGTACGCGCTTCAGATGTATATAAATAATTTTATCTTATAAAGTATAATACTTTGTACATGCGTATATACATTGTGTAAATTTTATTGGATTACGTCAAATCCCCTAGGAAAATCCTTACAGTGTGGACTATAGGTATATACACTTGTGTATGTGTAAGTGTATTGAATATATATTTATGTGTCCCGCGTTGTGTTGCAGCCTAGAAAGCGCCCAGCTTAACAGGAACACCCCGCCAGGCTATAGGTGTGTTGTTACAGGGCACCTTAAATTATTATTACCGGGAAACAAGTTTGCTCTGCTGACGCTCTGAGGACTATAATCGCATTTTAATCCGATCGTGTGCCGAGCAAATATTTGCAGCCCCGATTAACAATTGACCAGTAAAGCGTGAATATATTTTTAGTTCTATATTTCCTCTTCCATTTACACCCGGCGGCCGGGACGTTGCGCTGGCTCCCTATCTTCCCTGCGTCAGCCTGAGCTGAACTCTACCTCGCTCTGTACTATTTGTTTATGTGTGTGCTGTGTGTTTGTATTTGCGAGTGTGTTTGTGTGTGTGTGTAGTGCAAATATTAGTCCCAGTGGATTTCACGCGCTTAAGCACATATATTGCCAGCAAAGCATACAGCAAAAATACATAAAACATTTAGAAAAATAAGAGTTATTTGGGCACTTGCGCGCGGCTACCCTCAAAAGCTCGACGCCATCAGGCTGGAAGCTCTGATTTACTCACATAAATATACTGAGTGACGCACACACACACACACACGCATAAGGGGCTGTGTGGGAGGTTTTTATTTTGAAGGAATACAATAAATATGATTTTAAATCGCACTGCCGCCGCGCACAGTGGATTCAAAGTGACTTTAAAATTTAAAAATACAAATCGAATTGAAAACCACGATTAAAATAAAAATTTGAACTTAGATTAAATAAAAATATATTGCTTAAATTGTTTTTTGGACGAAAAAATTTACCCAAAAAAAACATTGTTACCAACATTTTTGTTTGTTACTAAGAACAATTTTATGTAATAGTGATTATTAGAGTCTGGTGTTTAAAAAATGCACAAATATGCATCATCAAATGCACTAAAAAATGCAAAAATATGCACTAAATTATTTTTGATTTATAAAAAAAAAATGTAATCACTTGATCGGCTAGTTGGTATTTTTGACTGATTAAGGTCTTAATCAAGCGATTAAACAGCGATTGTATTTCTTCATTTCCGATTAAATTTTAAACCAAAAAGTATTTGTATTTTGCATGATTGGAACGAATGATGTGGACTGCAGAAATCGGCCTTTAGACATTTTAGAACATTCCTAAAAAGTTTCATGTGTTTCTTAAAATTTAAATATTTTTGGATTTTAGAGTAAAATTGTAGGTTAAACTCATATGCTAAATTTTACAAAATTTTGTTTTTTAAATTTGAAAATATACTTACAGACACGTCAATTTTTTTTTACCGAATTTTAGGGATTTTAAATTTCAATAACAGAGTATTTTGTAAAAAAAATATTTAAAATCCCTGAAATTCGGTAATAAAAAAATTAATGTTTCTGTAAGAATATTTTCAAATAATTAAAAAATAACTAGAATTTTGTAAAATATTTAAAATAAGAAACGTAATTTTCAAAAAAAAAGTAATTTTCAAAAATAGAATGTTAAAAGAGAATTTAAAATACCAAAAAAATATATAATAAATTACAATCGTGTAATTTACAATAGAATCTTAAAAAAAAACTCTCCATTGGAAGTTTTTTTATTCATTACCCAATTTAAGCCAAATAACCTGAATAAACTCTGCTTGAATAAACGCTGAAGAAGCATGTAATAAGTTCCTTATCAAACTAACCAACCTTGGTAACAGCAGGGCCTGATTATTTTTCCAAATAGGGCATTATTCCGCCGTTATTTCACTTCTGGCAGAATTATTATTATTTCCCTTATCCTACATAACATATACATATTAAATATTTCTTGGGATTTCCTTTCATTTAGGAGCAATTTTTTAATTACTTAAACTTGTACAGACACGAATTATCAATTATGTAAGAACTATAGCCGAGATTCAAAAATATTGATATACCCATAACATATCCGTAGAAATTTATTTTAAATATAAATAAAAAAAAAAATTAATACATGGTTTATGTAATATTTCTTTTTTTCCTGTGAAACTGTCCCCCCTGGATCCGCTAGTGATTAGAGGGTGTAAACTATTAACCGAATTGTTTTAAATCATTTTGACAGTCTAAGAAAAGAAATTAAGTCTAACAAACTGGCATTTTGGATTGTGACTACAGTAATTTCCTTAAACCAATGGATCTCAATCTAGCCGCAAAAAATGAAGGACAGCTACACAAAAAGTGTTCCGATGTTTCTTCAATAAATTCACGGAACAACGGAAAAGAGAAGAATCAACTACTCTTACTGTAAAAAGGTGATTAAAAAAAGGCCAGTCAAAACGTTAACTAGAGTTTGTATTTTTGACCGTGTTATGTTTAAAAAAAGTTTGGCATCTCTTCTGTTTGGCCTCGGAAAGAAGTTTCTTGCTTATCTGCATGATCTAAGAGAGTTCCTGTTTTGTCTTTAAGTGCCTGCTTGCACGCGCAGTTCCTAAGACAGGTTTTGGGCCAATAAACCATCACATGTTTAGTACACAACAACAATCATCACTCTTCTTTTTTAAAGCTAAGAATAGAGAAAAGTGATTTTGGGAGATTTTTTTAGGGTATATTTTGCCTGTCACTCTCTTGTCTTGCTAACTCATCAGCGGCTTCATTGTGTTGATAATCAGAGTGGGTATCCATTTAAAATCAACTTTATTTTTCTAGCAAGTGTTGCCAGCTTCGACTGACAATCATTCACTAGAGTTGACGCTATAATGTTTGATATAATTGACTGCAAATCAGCCTGGCTATCAGACATAAATTTTTGGTGTTTTCCACTAATTGTATTTTCAAGGAGTATTTTGACTCCCGTAAGTATAGCTAGAACTTCTGATTGAAATTCTGTTACAAATCAGCCTCATCGGATAGACTTGTTTATGTTACCCTTTAAAGAGTAAACTGCAGCTTCTGATTGATTCCAATTTTAGAGCCATATGTAGTACATAGAATACGTAGAATGCTGCTTGTCTGACGTTCTATTCTAGTCGGTATTAAAACCTTAGAAAACTGGAGTAATGTGGTCAGTTTTTTTTTCTATTTTGAAAACTACCGTATGGAGAGCAGTTTCAGTTGATTTACCGAAAAAGTATGCATGTTGCATTTTGCTAACTTCTTACGTGTCTGTCACGCAACCTTTCTAGAGTATTAATAGCAAAAGAAATAAGACTTATTGGTCTAAAAGTACTTGCTGTTATATGGAAACCCTTACCTGGTTTTGGTATGAAACAAATTTGGCTAAAGGCCATGTGGTTGGAATATAAATACTGGCTTTAAGGATCTAAACGATTCTATTAAGCAAGTTCCGTCCTACAGATACACAGATTTTATACAATAAAATGCTGTCGAATCATTACAATAAATTAGATTAGATAAATTAATTTAAATTAGATAAATCGATTAATATTTCTGCTACCAAAAATTAAATGAAAGAAATCGTTAAACGATAAAAATTACCTGCAAAATATTTTTTCCAATTGTATTTTTAAATGAAAAACCAAAGAACGGGTCCAAAATTCAAACCCAGGATAAAATTATTGGATTCAAACTCGTTTTTTTTGGTCCAGTTTCGGGTTTATTTTTTTAAGGAACTGGGTACCCGACATTTTAAAACCCGCGTACCCGGTTTTTTGTTGAAAGCACTACAAACAATACAACAATATATTTTTTATCATTACAGCTACAATGATTCGGAATTAAAACCCTCGACCTTATCGTCCTGACAGCACACACACACACCAAAATGATGTCCACAAACGACACCCAAAGCCTCCTGCGGCTCGATTCCGACGTGGACCAGACCGCCGTTGAGCACAACATGTACAATGCTTCCGTTGACCAGCACCCTGAAGAGATGTCCTTTTACATTTCTAGGCTGATGACAATGTACTACACACCGGCCATCGTGCTAACCGGTACCATCGGTAACATCCTGTCGGTGTGCGTGTTCTTTCGCACCAAACTACGAAAACTCTCGTCCAGCTATTACCTGGCTGCTCTGTGTCTTAGCGATACCGTTTTCCTATTGGTCGTATTCATAAACTGGCTGGAACGATTACAGGTTCCTGGATTCTGTGAGTTCTTTCAGTACTTGACGGAATTGACATCGTTTCTGTCGTCCTGGTTTGTGGTGGCATTCACGGTGGAACGTTTCGTGGCCGTGTTGTATCCACTGAAGAGACAAACGATGTGCACGGTACGACGCGCCAAGATTGTTCTGGCAGGACTCACCGTGTTCGGAGCAATGCACAGTGTACCGTTGCTTTTTTTCGCCGGTGTCGTTCCGTCGGAACACTCAAACGGAATGACAGTGTGTGAGATGCGCGAGGAGTATAGGGTGAGTTTTTAGATAAATAGAGATCATAGGTAGATTGATTTAATAATATTTTATTCTGTATAGTACTACATGAAAATCTACAACGACATCGACACCTTTCTAGTCTGTCTGGTACCGATGATGGCCATCGTAATCCTGAACAGTATCATCGTGTTCACCGTATGGCGGGTGCCTGGAGTACGACGCACTTTCACAACGTAAATGCAAAATTTCTTCTTATTGTATAAATAATACTAGCCTTATTTAAAATGCAGGAAAAACAAAACCAAAGGCAAAGATCAATTGATCGTACGCAAGCAACAGCACCACACGATGGCGGTAACAAATTGCATTCACTCTGTGGGACGACCCACGTCCTATCTAAAGCCACCGGGTCTCAAGTCGAGTACGTTTATTATATTATATATACTCTAGAAAAGAAATAAGATATAACAAATTATTATTAGCAGGCAAACGCGTGGCTGTCTCCTCCCAGATTAAGGTGACCAAAATGCTGTTGATAGTCTCGTCAGTGTTTGTCTGCCTGAATCTGCCCAGCTATGTGTCACGGGTGGTGGCATTCATTACCAAGGATAATAGCACCGCTATCTGGCAGTATTACTGTTTCTTCTTTTACGAAACAAACTTTGGCATTAACTTTGTGCTGTACTGCATGAGTGGTCAGAACTTTCGGTAAGTTTTGATTAATCCTATTCCTTTTTACGAATATATGGCGCGTAACTTCGTCGTTTATGGGAAAACTTTAATTCCACAATAACGAAGGTGTTGTACATTTTGTGTTTCTGTTTGCAGAAAGGCCATAATCAGCATGCTAAAAAAGACGATTCCGCAGCGACATGAGGCAGCCACCCAGGAAACAGGTACTTAACGATATAATATGTATATATATATATTTATATTTATTAATAACTATGCATTTCTAATGATGTTTACTATGTCGCTATTTTCAAAAATAACTACGAGAATACTAGCTTTAAGCTTTTGATGTGAAACGCTTTGTCGGCACATCCAATTAGCTTGTTTGTTCATGTGCACTGCAAATAATATATACTATATACAAATAGAGAGAATACTTGTATACGTACGTGGGCACAAGTTGCACATTGCACCGGAAACACGGACACGAATACGGACACACTAACAACAAACAATATTATACGTACGGAAGTCATAATGTTTACAAACGGAAGTCGCTCACGTTGTGCATACGGATGCAAAAAGAAGTCATGTGCATCTATGAAAATATCAAATAACGTATATCTCTCTGGATAATTTAATTAAAACATAATCCAACAAATATGAATGCATATAGTATTTCTCTTTAACATATTCAAAGAACTTAATTTATGATTTGTCGCAGTCGAGAGGCAAGGAAGCTTTGAGAAAAAATACTACTCAGAAGTTTACTTCCTACTTTTTTTAATTTGCGTCTTTTTACTTCCGATGACTAAAGTTTACATAGCGGAAAAATTCTAACAGCAATTTATAAGAAATTCTATAACGCAAAGCCTACTGTATGATTTTTGTGTGTCTATTTGACAAAGATAAAATTACAAAAAAATCATAGTAGTATCCTAATTGCTTTTTTAAATTTAAAATAAAGTATATAAAAATAAATTTAAAAAAACGATAAATTCGGTATCTGGTTGTGTAAAGTTTGTTCTTTAGTTTTGTCGTGGTCAGCTATAATTTAGTTATATTGTTACAATTTTTATATTTGTAATATATATTTTTTTAAATTATGTTGCGGATTTTAATTAACTAGAGATTAATTTAACGGGGGTAATGGTGTATTGGTTTACTTTAAGCGCTCAAACGTTTTACTAAACTCTGGTTAGAAATCTTCTGGCAACACTGTTAAATGTCAAAGCTAATTTAGTGGCGAATTGGCAAAAAGACGAGATACAGTTTCAGCACGAACGTATAATTTTCTATTAAACTATATTAATTGACAAACAATTTAAGTTCTATTCTCCTTTAATGAGAGCCTTCAGCTAAATAACTTTATGAAAATTGCTTTCTTCAATCAAAATGTAGCAAAAATTCTTTGTCATTCCAAGTTTCGAAGAATTTTTTTCTAAATCGCATTACATGGTCTTAAACATACTGATGTTTTACATACTCTGTCGTTGTTAAATTATTATTTAAGATGCACTATTTTTTTGAATGAGCACTTTAAACCTGAGTGAAAAGGGAGTGTTGTTAAATCCTATATGGCTTCTCACCAGCTTGCTTTTTCTTCATATGTTTTTTTCTTGAACCTGGTATTTATAAATGTTTACCAAAAATTTCATGCATTCAATTGATCTAATAAACCTGGTTTTTCTTCGACTTTCTACAATTCTTTGATTGTTTCCAAATTATAGAATTCTTACATAGTCGCAAAAAAACACACCGGAAAACAACTCAACAGAATCAAAGTTTTCGTCGCATATAGATTATTTCCTCTGTGGAGCGTTTTAAGATATGCTGTTTAAAATATGGAAACAATCATTTATGCAACGAATGAACTCGACAGTTGCATTACAACCTTGGAACTGCTCTAGTTTTAGTGTATACGCACAACACTCGAATGCATCTGCAACAGAGTTGCTGAAGAGATGAGTGGCAAGACGTAAATTCATTTTTTGACGGAAATATAAAAGGTGTTTGGATCTGATGTTATGTCCTAGATGCTTGTTGTAGTGCAAGCAATCCTAGAAATATTTTCATCAAATTGCCTCTTCTTTGTAATTATAAATTACTATAAAATCGCCCAGAAATTTTCTAATTAATTTTATCATGGGTCGTAAAAGAGAGATATAGTGCTTCCCTAAATTTTTAAATGTGACAGGAACTCAGTACAGTATTTATCAGTATTTATTTTACACCTAAGAAGTTTTGCCATTGTCCTGTTGGAATTCAGCCCATTAAATGTTAGTGAGCAAACAATAATTCCAATATCTTGATTTTTTCATTTCATTGTGAAGTTATATTTTTTCTTTTGATCTCCAGTAAGTGAAGGAAAAAATAAAATATTCGATTAACTTCCAACGCTCTGAAAAACTAATAAATATAAACCATATCATGATCTTCCTCAAAATCAGGACCATATTAACATTTCTTTAAAAATTTAATATATTATATATTACAATAATTTAATAGTACTATTTACAAAGCTATCAATGTACCCGTCAAAATCGTTTCCGTTATATTCAATGTTCTCTTTTATTGTCCATCATAAGATATACAACTAATTTACCTTCACTTAATTGTGCCTTGAGTTTAAGTATATAAAACACTTCTTAATAAAAGTCAGGTTTTCTATCGACACTTTTAAACCATATCAGGAGCGTTTAGGCATGTGGTAATCACTTTTTAAACATATCTCACATGTAATTATACGCTTTCGGAGATTAAAAGTTCAACGTAAATGCAAAAGTTCCCAGCACAGAAGGAAATATCTTCTGACAGGATTGGCCTTGAACTTTTTTAAAATACCGATCAATTATTTGCAAGCAAAATTATTATTTTCAAGAGCGACAAATGCATCGCATGACATTAGGCAGGATTTTGTACTTCCTCCAGCATCTTGAGATTTTGACTATTTGCGTAGATTTGCGCAGCTTGTTTTTTTGCAAATCAATTATTTGCATTTGAAGACGTCGGCATACTTTTCTCAATGCTCTATTTTTAGCCTTTAATAGTAATAAATGTTATTATCACTAGGAGAACTTTGTTGAAGGTTTATTTTTTGAGAATTGAATTTTGATGGACTTTTGTAATGTTTTACCAATTCTCGAGGCAATTAACACCATGTATAATTTCTGAAATACCCTCCCGCGGTTAACTTCAAAAATATTTTCTTGTATAACCTCTGAAATATCTTTGTACGCGTTTTCAATAAGCTTATTACTCGGCTTATCCTATAATAAATATACTAAATTCATTGTGTGATACATTTTTTAAATATTTACAAATCAGGAAGTAAAAGCAATGAAATTGAACCACAATGCAATCTATTCAAACTGCTTTAAGGCTAAAATGTTAAGAATATACTCTCGTTGCTTAAGATGGTACAACCATAAACCTATTTATAGCATTCAACCACAATTTCTTTTAACTTGATCTTTCTAAAATCTAATTTATCAATAAAACATATTAAATAACAACACCATCATCACAATAAATTTAAATTTTGACGTTTAAATTAAATGGAAATTCAAAACATTAAAGGAACCAATTCTCGAAATAAACTCGGGTTAAACTCGGTTTTTATATAATCCCCGATAAATCTCACGAAAAAATAGGCATATTATATGTTTTTATATCAAAAACAAAAAGAAAATATAAAACCTCTTTACGATTTATCCAATAAAATAGGAACCAGCAAAACCATGTGCTTTAGTTTTGTCCGAAGTAAATCACTCAATATTTCTAAATCAAGAATTAATAAAAAAAAAACGGTTTCATTTTTTCTGTTATACTTATACATCTCACAAGTACAATCCTTTTTTGGGAGTACGCAAAAAAATAACAACATATATATGCCAGTAATTATGAAAGTGGCCTAATCACTTTATGATTTTATCACATTATTTACGAAGCACTTATTAATTATTATAAATTTATCTGAAAGAAAATCGATAACAAAGAAAACACAAACGGCCCATCATGATTATGGTGATTTTCGATTTCACGTGTTTTTCACCTATAGTAATATAGTATAGTATCTTCAGGGCAAAATAAAACTCCAAAACATCGGGTTTGTACTTTCCGACGATTTAGGAGCTAATTATCTGACCAAATCAAGTGAATCCGGAAACGGTCATCGAATTTGGTATTCACAAAAACAAACAAATTGCGAAAGTTCTTTTTTATCCATGTCATCGATAAACCTTGCACATTTGGTTCATACCAATCTTTGAAAAAACTGCATATATGAAAATACCTCGATCTCTAAAGTTTAATTTATAGTTTCAGAGTATATACGAAACACCGGATCGAATGCGTCGCGACGCCGTGCATTGGCAGCCACCCCGCGGAGCAGCTCCTGGAACGATACCACAGACGTGCGCGAGATGCATGTGATGACTTCAGCGAAGCGCGGCTAATGTGGCTTCTCTCTGATGTGTATGTAATGGAATGGCAAATGGCGGAAGTACATATATGTATATACATACATTTCTTGTGAGACAGGGTATGCACACTCTTATCTAACTAGCGATAGATACTTAAGATACATTAAACACGAGAAGTCATTATCTATATTACAAAATTGTGTTATGTTATATTTGAAATATATATATTGTATAGTATGTGCGCTTGTGTATTGGAAATGTAATCCATCTTACGCTAAATATTACTTGTAATGTCTTATTATTATTTATGTATGTGTATACTGTTATAGTGTCTGATATAATTATAATAAATGTACTTCAGAAATCACCATTTTTCTACAGACCAAAAAAATACAAAAAAAATGTTTTTACAGATATTTGATTGTTTAAAATTTATATTTTTTGTTATATATTTATATACTAATTTGCATATTTTTTGTAATACATGATAGGATCTTAGACTAACAGCATATATGTATATGTCTACTATAGTATTGATTACATAAAAAAGGGGTTTCGCAGAGATAAATGCAGATATGTTTAAATGTATACACAGAATAAAATGTAAGTGTATATTTGTATTGAAAGGTAATATTTAATATTATGTAATAAAGGTTTAAAATTAAAAAATATCTTTTTTTATTTCAAAATATAGCTTTTTGATTATAAATGGAGTTTACGATGAAAAAAATAATAGGGTCCAAAAGAGAAGTATACACGTGTTTAAGCAACAAGAAAGGTATAAAATATTAAAAAAAAAATCAAAAATTATATTAAGTCTTTAAAAGAGTCTATGTGTCATGTTAGAGCTGGATCGATTAAGTCGAAGTGTTTTTAAAAGGTGTCGATAAATATATCTTACGGTCATATATAAAGTAAAGTAAAAAATGGGTGGCTAAAAAGTGCGGGAGACGAAATTGACCGCCATCAGCTATACAGACTCGGCTGATAAGTACTTTCAATAACTAGATTGATGGAAAACCATTCAACGAAATTCCATTCGTAGTTTGTGGAATATTATTCATTGAAAACAAATCATAGAAAGACAATTCATAGAAAACTATTCATAGAAATCATTTCGTCGAAAAACAATTCTTAGAAAAACAAATATTAGAAAACAATTTGTAGTATACAATTCATCAATGAACAATTCATCTAATAACAATTCATCGAAACACAATTCGTCAACATTTCTCACTCCGCCATTTTCAAGGATTTTTTCATTAAAAATATTCAAATGATGTTGGTTTTCGACGAGTTTTTTTTATAATGCGTTTATTTCAATCATGAATGTTTTTATACGTTAAGAATTTTTGAAAAAATGAGGGTTTTATGTATAACGATGATGTTTTTTTAACCATGACGGTATTTTTACAATGCGTTTGTTTTTTAAACAATTATAGTATTTTTTAAAGAGGGTGTTTTAGGCATGAGTGTATTTTTAAATCTTAAAACGTTTATTTATTTTTCTAACATAATTATATACAATTTAACTAGGGTATGGACAACATTTTATAAAAACAAAACAAAAAATTTATGGTTATTTACCGTTTTTTTACCATGAGTTTGAGTGTTTTTTTAATAATGAATAATATTTACAATAAGTACCGTTTAAAGACTCTCTATTTAGCATTCGCTAAAAAAATCAATTTTGTCCTATAAAAAACAAAAATCGTGCTATTATTTAAAAAATATATATACTCTTTAATATTTGAAAAGTTCCGCTAAAAAATAAAATTGGGTCCGCTTAAAAATACAAAAACGAGCTCTAATATTTAATGAATGCACTCTAACCTTTAATGAATCTGCTTTAACTTTTAATGAATGTTCACTAAGGTAATGTAGGTAATGTAGACCTTTTAATCAAAAACATTTTACGCTAGACTCAATCATTAACACTACAATACCTTGAAAGTGTATAAATTATTAAAAACACACTGTTTTCTGCATTACCTAAAGCACATTTATTAAATATTAGAGCAAGTTTTGAATTATTGAGCGGACATAATTGAATTTATTAGAGTCATTTTCAATTATTTAGCGTACATTTAATTTATAAGAGCACAACATTTTTTACTAGAGCACATTTTTTTTGATAGACTACAATTTTTTAAATTTATGGAACATTTTTTTTTAAAAGGTCTCAAAATTTTGAGTGATATTTAAACAATGAGGTTTTTATTTAACAATGACAAGTATGAAGGTTTATAAACAATGAGAGATTTTTTCGCGAGGGTGTTTTAAACTCATGGTATTTTTTTATTATTAGACCTTTTTAGCCATGAGTGTTTTGCACCATGAGATTTTTTTTGTAACCATTAAAAAAACCTTCTTGTTTAAAAGCTCTTATGCTAGGTAAAAAAAACCCCAATGCCTTTTTAAAGCATGAGAGCTTTTTAAACAAGAAGGATTATTTAACCATAAAGATTTTTTTAACATGAGTATTTTTTCCTATGATTGTTTTAGGAATATTTTTTAACAATAAGTATTATTTTATGACAATAAGTGATTTAATC